>JBANCZ010004551.1:0-10050 GCA_037040025.1 Sphaerogastrella javana | reverse complement strand
CACATACAATACACACACAGATACACACTCACACACACACACTCTATTACACACACATGCTAGCAAGAATCTGTCCTTATGGGCTGCAAAGAAAAGCGGCCCTTGGCTGGTCTTTGCCACGCTGAGAATTTGCATGGCTCTCATTGTTTACGTCAGTTTTGTTATTATACACACTTGCTGTTATTTCTGCTGTTATTGTTGTTGTTCTCCTTGTTGTTGTTGATGTGTTCATTGTTGTTGTTGCTGTCACTGCTGTTACATTTAAGCACATGCAACACGCAGCCATTGGAGGAGTCCGTTGTATGTGGCACAAAACGATCTTACAGTAAAAGTCTCCTCCCTTTGGCTGCATTTTGCTACCTTTCACTCATTCTCACATTCACACACCTGGACACCCTAGAGACCAGTACGCGTACTTATGATTGTGCATATGATTCCCTGCATGTGTGTGTGTGTGTGTTTATGTGTGTGTATTGTTGTAATGGCGCTGATTCTTATGCTAAGCAGAACAATGATAATGTCGCATGCTAAATTGCATGCAATTATGTATTTTTCTTATTTTCGTTGACACTTTTTGCTTTTGCTCTATGAGTTTTTCTTACTCTCTTACTCTTTTTCTTTCTCTCTCTTTCTTTCACCCTCTTTATATGTCTCTATTTCTCTTTGCAATTTGCAGTTGCCTTAACACTCATTACCCTCACCTCAGTAATACAATAGCAAAAGCAGCTGCAGAATCTGCAAACTGTCATTGCAGTGTTCGTTCGTTTCATTTGTTCATTTTCTTTGTTGTTGTTGTGTTTTATATTGTGTGTTGTGTGTGTGTTTTCTGTTTCACTTTTCCACGCTACGTTCCTTCGTAATTATGACTTCCAAATGCGGAAAATGAGCAGAGCTCCGCTTACAGAGGGTATCCCATTCCATTGCTCATTATGCATGTGCTAGGGGTTGCCATGCAAAAATGAGAAAAGGAGAGAGAAAAAACACCAACCGCAATTGCATTGGCCAGGCCAACTCGACTATTATTAGCACACACACAAACACACACACACACACACATACACACACATACATACACATACAAACACACTAATAAGTTTCATTCAAGCTTAAGTAAATATATTATTATATTTTTTTAACCCGCAAAATAATCAATCTTCGGTTTACATTTACAGCTCTTTGTATTCTTAATTACAGTTCATTAATAAAAACAAACAAAAAATAGAAATTAAATACAATAATTACATACAACTTCAATTTTAATTAATACATTATTTATTCTATTTATTAAACTTGGTTTTCAATGTCTTTGTTGTACTGTGGATCTTTGGATGACAATGTTTTGAAGCTCATAATCTGGTATATCAATTTATAACGAGGAACTTCAAAAAATTACAATAATATGAAATATTTAATACAATATTATGTATTAAAAACTAAAGAACAATAACAGACTGCATTTGAATGTCTGTTCAAATGATTTTGCATTGCAGTATAACAGTTTATTGTCTCTGGGAAAATACTGGGATTTTTAAAACGTTGCCAAAAATCCAATTCGAAATGAACTCAAACACGAAAGAAACTAAAATATAAACAGTATTCAAAAGTAAAATGGAAATATTTTAACTAAAATTGATCAATTAAATAAAACGAAATAATGAATGATTAAACAAAAAACAATTCATTTATAGAATGTAGAATAATGTTGAAATATATTTCAAATTGAACAATGCAATTCAAGTTGTTTTGCGCCCAATAGTATTAGGGATTCGGCGCAGTTGCTTGAATCGATGGAAGTGTGAATGAAGAGAGAGATTCGTGCAAATTCGAACAAGCAGGGAGAAACGAAGTGTTATTTGTGGGCTATAGGAGAGGCGGAAGGATGAGGGATGCATGGAAAGAGGCATCGGAACGAGAACATGAACCACGATGATGCCAAAGAAGAGGAATACAACTGGCAATCGGTATCGGTCACAAGTGAGAATGAGAGCGAATAATTCGTAAATATTTCATGGACGAGCCATGTTACTGGGGGGCTCGTTCGCTCGCTTCAATCCGACTCGATTCGATTCGACTCGGGTCGAGTTTAGGCGACACAAATAGGGGGACTGTGGTAATTGCTGGCGTCGTGTCCTCGGTCCATATAGCAAGTAGTAGAGCAAATGTTGTCGTAACGCATCGTCAGAGAGAAATGTAGGGAAAGCACACACACACATACATACACATATACACACACACACACACAGTCAGACACATGCCGACATGGTTGTCGTCTCCGTCGTCGCTGTTGTCGTTTTCGGCGACGTTGGCGTCGTCCACATCGGCGCCATCGTTGTATTCCACTGCCTACGTGGATCGTACGCTGGCAGCAGCAGCAGCAGCAGCAATAGCAGCAGCAACGGCAGCAGCAGCAGCAGCAGTAACGCTTGTCCTGACATGTCCTGGCTGGGATAACGGCGACGCAGTCGTCGCAGCGGCAGCGCTTTTCATTTGTGGCCAATGCGTGTGCTGCTGGCATTCAGTAAGAAAAGCGTCGCCTAACGGTCTAGTACGAACACGTACCGTACGCTTTTAGTTCTTTCTGTTCATTGGGGTATCCAGTACGACGAATAGTCGTAAAGCCGTATAGTCGTTTCAGCCGTATATAGCCGTAAATAGCCGTATAATCGAATACTGTGTGTGCATTGCGCTCGTCTTTTGACTCGTGCATTACATTTTAATCGATCATTTCAATAGAATAGTTTTATTTTTAAATAATTTATAAATCAATTAAAAATTTCATATAATATTTGTCAAATTCACAGCAATGTTATGCATTTATATTTGTTATTATTTATAATTTTAATTAATTTATTAAATATCTTTTTTCTTGATTATTATTCCACTTAAGAGGATTTCCACGTTTTTTAATCAGCTAAAAAAACCGTTGTGACATAGCATTAAACTTGTACAAATTCGGCTTCTTGTTGTTTGGTTGTTAATTATTTTGTTGTTTTTTTTGTTATTGTTGTTGTTGCTGTTGTTGTTGTTGTTGCTGTTTTGTGCTTTCTTTGGGTGTGCAGTCACTGACAGACAGTGACTTCAAAAGTTCATTGCAAAACTAATGAGATTCAGCAGACTGCAAAATAATTTTCAAACTCTTCACGTTGCCTCTGCCTGCCTGTTGTTCTAAGCGTGAAACTTAAGAAATGATTCTCATTTTGATTTTTTCATTTTGTAGTTCTTCTATTTCTTTCAATTTTTGTATTTTGTCTTATTTTTTTGTATTTTACTCAGACATTGTAATTGCAGCAGGCTGCAACGTCTTTCGTCTTCTGTCTTCTATCTTCTGCCTTCCCTTGTATCTGTCTGTTGGTCTGATTGT
The DNA here is from genome assembly GCA_037040025.1 of Sphaerogastrella javana. Lineage (NCBI taxonomy): Eukaryota > Metazoa > Arthropoda > Insecta > Diptera > Drosophilidae > Sphaerogastrella > Sphaerogastrella javana. Next base: position 6,689 of record JBANCZ010004551.1, on the reverse strand, counting down.
CTGGCATGCATATAGCTAGAACATATGACAGTCATATTTATAATTTCCGTTGCTGCAGACAAAGCAACAAAAAAAATAAATATGCGAAAAATAATAGCAAAAGTACAGCGATAAGGAACAACAGCAGCAACAGCAACAGAAGGGAAAATAATTTGCGATTACTGGCAGACAGGCGAATACATAAACCCATATCCTAAAATCCTAAATCCCATATCCATATAGTTGAATGTAACAAACCAAAAGACAAGCAGACGGCGAGTAACAATAACAACAACAAAAAAGAGAAAAAAACGAAAATAATAATAATAAATAAATAAATAAATGGAAAAAAAATTAGAAGCGAAGTGAGCTCGTGTTCGTGAATTTCCGGTTGAACAAACACATAAGCAAAACCTAAAAGAAAAGCAGCAAGCAAAAAATTACAACAAAAAAATAATAAAAAAAAACGAAATATACACAGACACACACAGAAACACACTAACACTAACACTCACAGAAGAATAGAAGCAGCATCGAGTATATAGCGCAAGTCACAGAAAGAAAAGTGAAAATACACGGAGAAAAGTTGCACATAGAGCGAACAAACGGCGAGCATATTTCATAAGTTTACACAGACACGTATATATATATACATAAAGACGTCAGGACATCGGGACATTGGAACATCCAGGACATATAACATAGCCCAGAGCCAGTTGGAGCGCAGCCGAGGATAAGTCATATATGTATGTAAGCAGAGACGTTGGCGGTGACAAAGGCTAACGCACGACCTTTGGCACAGAGTTCAGCAACTGCAGCAGAGGGCACCACGGCGAGGTCAAGAAATCAATAGAAACAAAGCGCACAAAGTGAGCACAGGCAATTGGCCAATAGCAAGAAACTAACAACAACAACAACAACTGGAGAAAGAGCAACAAAAAAGCAAACAGCAAACAACAAACAACAAAGAAGCAAAGAAACGAGAACAACAAGAACAAAAATAAACAGTTAGAAGAAGAAGAAGAAGAAGCAAAGCCACCAAAATTCACTCACAAATTATGCTGGCCATGTCGACCCTAATGATGCCCGCCCCAACTATAGCCATGGGGGCACCACAGATCACGATGGGCCCACACAAACCGCCGGAAACGAAGCTGCTTGCCATACATCCCGCCGCAGCAGCTGCAGCAGCCGCTCAGCAACAGCAATCCGTGACAGCAGCACACATGCAGCACAATGGCCAGCAGCAGCATCCGCAGCAGCAGCAGCTGCAACAGCAGCAGTCGACACCGCAGCAACAGCAGCAGCAACTCGTTGGCAGCAACTCCAAGCCAGGTAAGTTTTATCCACAAAAAAATATTCAGATGCAACTACCTCCAACATTTTCCTTGCTATTTTAAGTAGTATTATCACCATCTTAAAAATGTTGAAATTATTTTAAAATTATATACTCTTGCTTATAAGTTTCTTCCAAATCAAATGAAAAATTATATTTGAGTCCAATTAAGTTGGAAAAACATAAATGAAAAATATTTAGAATGAATAAAATATAAAAATACACAAAAATCAATTGTAATACTATTAAAATTAAATCATGACTTAAAAATTCACTGTAGCTAAATAAAATTCTAAATCAATTGATAGAGTATCGATATAATTGATTGACGAATATTTTCTCATTAAAAAGTTGTTAGGCAAATCAAATTTTATTTTTAGTCTATCAGAAATAGAAAAGGAAATTACGGATTTCCACGAAAAATTTGCAATTATGTTGGACAAAACGTTTATCGTAAATATAAAAATAGTTAGAGCTATTTTTATTGTGTAATACGATTACTTTCCAAATTCAAACTCAGCACTCAAATCGCATGCCATAAAAAGAAAATCTAAAAAAAAAAACGGGAAAAAAAATGCACACACATTTCTCAAATGAATTATGGTGAAGAGGCCAGAGACAGGAATACAGGCAGGCCTAAATGTCAAGTGTTGGCATTACAAGCATAAATATCTGTTACAATTTCCATATTCCCAGCCACAAATGTACAATTTGATACTGTCAGTGAGCAGTGGTCGAAAAAAAAGTGAAGAGCCCAAAGACGAAATAATTTTTGAGAGCGGCAAAGACTGAAAAGTGTGCAGGAAAATTGCACAAAACGGGGAGATTTACAACTTAAAAACAACTTAAGCCGAAACTTGGTAACAAAGCGTAGACACTTAAATGAGACGAGGAAGAGAGAAGGTTTTCCATGCTGCTTGGCTTGGCCAATCCCATGTCTCGGTCTGGGTCTGAGCTGTGCCTAAAGCACAAACTGACAGAAACTATACGAAACCAGTACGAGTACACAAATAGAGACAGCCTAGGCAGAACAACCGGAAATAACGGCTCAGGAAGCTGCATGAAAATGAAACGTTGGCAAAGGCAGTTGAATGCGGATGTGAGTGTGTTTGTGTGTGTGTGTGTATGTGTGTGTGTGAGGGTTGTGCTGAAGAGGAGGATTTTGTAATGAAAATGAAAAATGAAAATTGTATAGTGAAAATAGTGCACAGCAGCAAAGTCTGTCTCGCTCAGACAGAAAGTGAAGCAAGAACAACTTGAAAATGAATTTAATTATGGCTGAAAAGTGAAAATTTCCACACTTGAGTCTAAGAAGTTTTCCCTTTGCGTGTGATGAGTGGCAAAAGCGAAACGGAGGGGCGTGTGAGCCAAGATAGACAGCAGAGGCGTTGATAACCGTAGGAAGTATGAGAAATTTGTAAGACAACACAAGGCATAAATAAGAAACTCGACTACGAAATAAAAAAAAAACACCAAAAGCAAAAGGAAAATGAGTGAGAAGAAAAGAGAGAGAAAGAGAGAGGGAGAAAGAGAAAGAGAGAGAGAGGGAGGGAGAACGAGATTGGTAAGAGAGCTTGTTTACGCCTGATAGAATAATGCAGGAGTTTGCCAGCTAATAACAACAAGCAGAGAGGTCTGACTGCATTTTCTTTTGTTAAACCGTTTCCATAATGAAATAAGGTGTTAAGCAGAAGCTTAAGCTGACACTAATTAGTAGCACTAGTGGTATAACTATAGCCATTATAGACATGGTTAGTAGTGCAGAAGAAATGCTTCAAATGATTCCAAATTGAAAATTAAGCACGCTGCAAATTTCCAATTCAAATATGTATGCCACAAGCCAAAAGGAAACTGAAACTGCGGCCAGCAATTTACACATACATTCACACACACAAACACACAAACACACAAACATACACACAGATGCACATTCACCTATACATTCGCTCTAATGTATACATACGTCTCTACATGTATGTATGTATGTATGTATGCATAGGTATGTGTACGAGTATACAGCAGCAGCACACGGTGCATGAACTTTTGAGCAGCACTTGAGAGCACACGCCCACACACACACACACACACACTCACACACACAGACGTACACACATACTAGCTAGAACAGTAACTACTATATACGTATATATGTGAACTATATGCCGCAGCAAAAACAAACTGCGAGATTTGAAGTTTCGCAGTAAGTAGAAGCCGTCGAGCCAAGCCAACAAGTGCCACCATTGCTGGCTAAAGCAAGAGACACAAACCCACAACAACAACAAATGACAACAATAACAACAACAATAACAGCAACTACAACTGACAACTACAGTGTTAATTGTAACAAAACATACCAAAGCTTGATGACAAAAGAATTATATCGAAGACCTTGCTTGATTAATTTTCAACACATTTATTTCCACACTAACAAGCTTGAAAAAGCAAGGAAGTCAAACATTATGTTACTTCCAGCTAAATCTATAAAATCTCGGATAATTGCAATTCATATTAGGCAATGCTTACTGTAGTATGCTGCACTTGCTGCTTGTTTCTTTAGCGGCAGTCGAAACGGCATGAACATCTGAAGGGTAGCTGGTGCTACACTTTCGCTTGGGCGATAGAGACGACAGCAGCAAAACTTTTAAATTGGTTGGCAACACTTTCCATACACACACACCCCACCACACACACACACACACACAGACACATACATTCATACACACATACGCGCACGCATACAGTGACAGTTGTATGTAAAATGTTTGTTTTGGAAATGAATTTGGGAGATTTGCTGCTGTGTGCAATGCGCGAAAGGCGAAAAGCAGCCGAAAGACAGAGAGCAAGCAATAGAAAGCCAAAGGCAAACGCAACAACACACACATGGAGAGATGGTGCGAGTGAAGTGGGGCAGTGTGAAGAGGAGTGAGTGAAGCGAAGAGGAAGATAGTGGAAGGTATACAGTAAGCGGCAAGCAGCATGCACCTCGGCACCTCAGCGTAATTTGCCAGCAAATCATGGGAAAAGTGAGAGAGTAAGTGGTATGAAATGGCAGCAGCAGTGGCAAATGTGATACATACATAAATACACACACGCTCACACTTTCACACACACACACACACACCAACATGCAAACGTTGGCCTGCGTGGGTGTAAAAACCACTCGAAATGCCACCTTTCCTCTCAGGGCAAAAACCACTAAAGTGAAATGCATTTATCGACCGCAAAGCGTTCGAAATGAAATCTGTTTAAGGGATTTTAATACCCTTGCGAACGTGCTGCTTGTCTGTGTGTAAGTGTAGGTGAGTGTGAGTGAGTATTTGTGTGTGTGTGTGTGGGCGTATGTGTAGCGTAAGGACTTGCAGACGAATACAAAAAGTCAATGAATTCGTTTGCCAATTGAAAAATTAATTCAGTTGCCGTCGCTAGCGTCGATAAGTAGAAGAAAGAAAACTTTATACGCCGCTCCACACAGTTCATGTGTCTTTATCTTGACTTTCTCTCTATCTCTGTGTGTGTGGAAGCTTTTTACTTACTAATGATTTCTCATTTCGCTTACGGTATTTTCTGTGTTATTTGCGCTTTTTGTCTTACTCGACGCTTTACAGAAAGCAGGCAGCCATTCGATCTCCCTGCCATTTGCTTTCCCTTGGCACTGGGGCCAAATTACTCACTGTCGTTGTTGTGGATTTTCCTCATTTCGCTCGTTTTACTCGCCAACAAAAGCAAAAACGTAGGCAAAACGAAAGCAACAGAAACAGCAAAAGCAACAGCAAACTGAACCAAAAACGAAAAGAGAGAAGGAAATTAAGCAAAAAGCGCAAAGATTTATTTCGCTTTGATCAAAATTAAATGAATTGATTTTAATACGCCCCGTGGGCAAGATATTTCCTCCTCCCTCCCACCAACCCACCAAATTCACCAACCAAATGCAAACGCATATAAAAAGAAAATGAATTGAGAAGAAAAGGTACTCGTGGGCGACAGACGATGCGCCCATTGCCACTGGGCGTGCCAATGGCCTTGGATGTGTCTTATTGCCCTGCCATTTTCATCCTACATCATCGGCCATTACAATTGACTAACTGTAGCCCTCGTTGCCCCGACGTTGCATGAGGGCATTCAAATCGCCTATGCTACTATGGGCAGTTCCGCTTAAAGATACACAATAAATTCTGGCCGAGTTAAGCACTTAGTGCTTAGTGCACATCAATGCGATACGAACCTAAATAAAAGCTACACTAACGATTAATTTCTCTTTAGTGGGAACTCAATAAAATGGACACAAATAAATATACAAATTATGTACATGAAATGGGTAGAATATATCCTGTTTATTAATGAACATACATAAAATAAATATAAATTTTTATTTATTGATTTAAAACCTTGCTTTTCTGATGTATTTCGCAGCAAAAATTCGAAAAATCTCTAATTAAAATTCGTATAAATAATCCAGAGTGCACAAATTAAAATTACGTCAAATGAAAACTAATTTGTCAAAAGAAGCGGACTCACAAATCCAATGTCTGTTTGAACTTATTTTATACATATATATATATAATATAAATAAATAATATTTTATTTTTTATTGGCGAACTGGAATTGAAAAAAAGAATTTCTTGTTGACTCTTTTGTGCCAAGTGAAAAGTTAACATTTCATTGCTCAATTCAGTTGACATTTGGCAGCTGCAATCGCATAGAAAATGAGGTTCACAATTTGCATCGCATCGCTGGAATTTGGCTGCTTGCTCTAAAATGTTTTTCACAGCCAACAAACAACAAAATAGTAGCAACAACAACAACAAAAACAATAACAACAATTGCAACAAAAGCAACAATTGCAACAAAACATGAACATGAAACTCGATTCAAATAGTTTGACAGCGGCGTCGCTGCAATTTGTCGCCTTTGCTGTTTATTCGCTTCTTTTTTTGGTGTTTGTTTGTATGTTTGTCTGTTTGTCTGTTGTAGTATTTTTGTCATCTTATGCAGCTATAAAATTGGCGATTTTCAGATTGCTCCCACAACAATGCAATACGGCGACTATAGTTCTTGGGCTGCTCATTATTTTGGCACAATTTAAATTTCATGCATTTTTCATTAATGCCACAAACAGAAAAAGGGGAACCAATCGAATACCAATCGGGTATTCATTTCATTGCTAAACAACGACGTGTTTTCCATTGACTTTAGTTCGCAAGACACAAAAAGTGAATGAGTATAGAGTGTAGAGTGTAGACTCATCTTAAATGCCCATCTATTTTACGGCTAAACCATATAACAAATACAAAACACAAAAAAAAGGAAAAGAAAAAGAACATTGGGTTCCATTTACATGAATTTCCTTTTCTCTCTCTCTCTCTCTCTCTCTCTT
>JBANCZ010004550.1:0-10051 GCA_037040025.1 Sphaerogastrella javana | reverse complement strand
TGGTCAACACTTTATAATCGAAGCTGTATTTTTTTTCTCACAAAATTCCAACCATTCGATAATTCGAACTCTCGATATTTTGAAGTATTTTTATTGTTATTGTTATTGTATTGTTAACCTACTGCGAAGTGTTGCTCACTATCTGAGGTCTATTATGTTGTGTCACCTCAATAAAAGGGATTCTTACAGAAAGAAATGTATTACTTAGAGTATATATAAATTTAATTCAAATATTTTTAAAAAGTTTATATTCTCTGTCTACATTAACGATAATACCATACAACAGGGGAAATACTATACTGCACCGAAAAAACTCTACTATCCGGAAAAAACCCTACTATCTGCTACAAAATTACTATTCTAATGCGAAACTCCCAAACATAGGGTACCTATAGTCGGGTACCGTCCTAGCCATTGGACATTTTAATTTATCTATCTATCTTTAATTCTATCTACATTAACATTGTCTGTTGATGTCAATGTATTATATGTACTATATGTAATTAAAATAACTCTATCTGTCTTTCCCTGAAATGCTAATCTACTGAGTGATTTTAAAACACTTACGAAATCAGTAGTCTTACTATGAGGACCATGTGTGTGGGATACTTTTAAATAGACAAACAGGATGTCTTATGAATATAAAATAAAATATAAATGTTAAGGTGTCTATATTTATAGAGCTGTATCCGTTTTAATTTTAGATATGTATGTGCTTATCCTATGTAGAATCACTTTATTTTTTGACTAAAGTCCTGATGTATATTAAATAGCATTAATTCTATTGAATTTCATTTCACTTCAAATAGTAGAGAATCGATACCCAAATTAGAACCGGCTCTACTTATTTACGATGCCCTACTCTTTTACAATGTAACCAGAATCGATAGGTTCAGAATAAACATATACCTATGGTATAAAAATATATACCTATGGCAAACTCAATTAGGTTAGACTCATTAATATTCTAAGTTGTGGCAATATCACATTATTTCATAGCAATCGTAGGCTCATCTTTCAGCGTGCAACTCCCTGAATCACGTTGTACAGAGTTTATTCGTGCCGTAGAGCACCTTGTACTCGGGTTCGATTTTCTTTTTGATCAACTTATTCATCTCCTTCACGTATGGTAAACGTGTAGGACTGGGTCCTCCAGTTTTAAATCCAGTATGCACTAAAAACGCAGGATGCAGCACGTGGTACTCATAGCCTAGGAGGCACATAGCATAGTTCTGAAAATGGGAGACATATGAGTACAAAATTCAAAATCATAAATTATAGATCTCTATCTATCCGTATCTTTTCACCTGTATCCGCTTGTTCGACTGTCCCTCCCATGTGACTCGCTCGTCGAAGAAGGGCTCTCTGTTATCGCTCACATAGAAGGGTTCCCAGTACTTAAAGCTACCCTGACGTAGCGTCATATTGAATAGTTCCAGCCTATCCATAGTAATCTCAAGGCCTGCCTCTTTGATCCAATTGTTAAAGCCTGGTACCAAGTGACAATTCGAACAGACTTTGGCATGGAAAAGTCGAGCCTGTTTCTTCGCATACAAGTCCAACAGTTCCGCTTTATAATCGGGCACCTTAACGCCCTGCACTATCTCAAAAACTGCCAAGGGATAAACTCTAGGGGGCTCATCGGGCCGAAGCGCCAAAACACTATTGTTAAAATACACCATGTTCAAAAACTGATCCACAAATCCCAAGCTCGGATACAGTTCAATATCGCTGGCAAATATGAAATGCGTGTTCACCGCCTGTCTGGCTATATTACGTCCCACATTTATAGGGTATGTCATATTGGCTTGCACCTTGTACATTTCGCTGTGATTCTGATGATACGGCGGCTCCAGCAGTGTGCCATTCTCCATCTTACAGTTGATGGGCCATGCCAGGGCCTCCTTCTCATCGTGGGGCACATAGTCGGGCATGTGCTCATTGGAGAAGAACACGTGAAAGCTCACGTAATCTCGAACCAGTGCACTGCTAGGCAAACAGTTCCTCACGTACTGTATGGCACTCAGTGTGGCGTTCATGTCGTATCCAGGTGAGTGTATGGCCAGACTGACGGGCGCGAGCCAACTGAAAGTTTTTTAGAAATCATTAAATGGATGATTCCAAGATAAAAGAAAAGGACAATTAAAACAAATTATTTGTTAAAAAAAAAAACCTCTTCTATTACATACTCATGGTATCATGTTTTAGGCAAGCATTTTACTACAGAATTATAGTTCATGTAATATAAATAACAACACTAACGATCAACCAAACAAGCATAAGGTCGCCTTTAAGCAGAATATAAATCTAACAGCGCGTGTTTTCCAAGTGTTAACAGGGTGCTAACATAACACGTACTAAATTGCGCTGGTCATACTTAAATTCGAATCCGATAATGGAGTGTCATTGAAAGTTCTCTGTTCTTTACTTTCGCTTTCTGTTGTGCTTCTGTGAGAAGGTCAGTGTAAAGACATGTGTTTCCCCTCGTTGTCAAATTTATTCAGAGTATAGAAAAGGTCGTATGAGATACTATCGATAGTAGAGCCACTGAATGGTGTTAAGTACAATAGATTTAAACAATTGATACTATCGATAAAACTATCGAAGTAAATGTAAATTTACATATAATATATATATTTAAACATCACTTAATTTTCATTCAACGACTTATGAGCAAGGAAATGGTACATCTACAATTTACAAACAAACCATCCTTAGCATCGATAGTCTTATCGATAATTAGCCAGCTATTCTTGGCTCTTATTTTGGGCCTGACTTCAAAGGGTGCATTATCATTCTAACAAGAGTTGAATTGAATTTTGGAAATCAAAACAAAAATGCGATTATAACTCACATATAATATATGCATGGGTATAAAAAAGTTAATTATGATTTCATATCACACCCTGTGATAACAAACGAAATCGAAAGTATTGGCATTGGGGCGATATCATATGAAAATAATTCCACAGTGCTCATATTAGATATCATTTTAAAAAAAACAATGTTTCGATAATTTGACAATAATGATAATATGCAGTTATCATATGTTATAAATTTAGTATGATAACGGAATAATTGAAAAAGAGTTTTGTACTAATGCAATAAGTTTATAATAGCAATAAACAAAATCTATTGATTCGGCATGATTATGTAGATGATGTACAAACATATGTAGGCAAATAGATAACAGCGTAGATAAAAACTAAATCGACATATTGATAGGTATTAAGACAGATACCATAGCAAATAAAATGATATTGCAAATGTTTGTATACCAACGCATGAGTCAACAAAATAGTGAAAATAATACCATATCTATATGATTATAGCGTTTTTAAAAACCTCTTACCGTTCAACGAGTGTTTCCATATTATCCAGAAACGTATAATCCGCATTGGTGGAAAGCGTTATAGACTCTGCACAGCCCATCCGACGACTCTCCTTACCTATAAATAGATTACGTATCACCCAGTAATCGCCCTGTTGAAAACGTTCGTATCTCAATGAGCGATCACGACATTTAAGCAACCTTTGTAAAGCTCGGGTGCGCTGTGACACCAATCTGGGCTCCTCTGTGTAAGCCGGAGGCAAAGTGTTTGGCGCCTCAGTCGCATCCAAAAGATTAACAGTCTCCAGTTCCAGTTCCGATTTCAGGACCACTTGTGGGCTTCGTGTGACAGCCAGTTGTTGTGCCTGCTGCAGATTCCTTACTACCAGGAAAATGGCCAAGCCGATGAGCAGGAGCAGCACCCATAAACGCTTATTACGTATGGTAAACTGAGGAGCCATGGAAGTGCCACTGGTCTGTAGTGGGTTAACTGTGTCAGTTCAAACGTTTTTAATTTATTTATATATATATTGGGGGCTTCGACCGCACAATCGTCACACTGTTATATTAATATCGAGTTCTATTTGTACTATTATTACTCATTCAAAACTAGATGGGTTCTCGTAACTCTAGCCCTCTAACGTGTTGGAGCTTCACACCCAAACTTCTGCTGATATGAAACCAACAGAAATACATAAAAATTTGCACTAAAAGTTACAATAAACATGTATGTGTAGATTAGCTCAAGTTTTTGGTGCTCTTGATAAATAATTATGTTGAAATATTAACTTAGAAGCGCTTAATAGTTTATTGGGTTTTCCAAATCAAACACTGATTCAACTTTGCGGAATTCTTATCATTTTAGACATTAAACTAAAATTTGTCGTCGTTTTTATAACTTAGTTAAAACGTTTCCATTAATTAATATATTTTGTGGTTTCCAGTTGGTTTTTTAACTATTATAATATTGATACATAAATTCCGTTTATGATAGTTTCACTTTCTACTTCATTTATTATCAACACCAGTAAAACCGAGAGCTATATAGAAGTGCCAGCGACAATTGATGAAGGCAAACTGAAGACCTACAGAATAACACTAAATTGTTGTGCGTAGAGCCCAGAAGCACTAGCGATAAGCGCACCCTGTCGGTCTTTCGAGTGTTGCTGATTATAAAAGCGAAACAATGGGTTACTCTACTAACTCTCCATCCATTTAATGACAGATATGGCTATAATAAACAAAAAAAAACATAATAAACCAAATGTTAATATTCCAATTGACGGTCGACTTACTGTTCCAATATGTTCAAACATTACAATACAAAATTACATAAAACATTTACAATATTTACTAAGTTTAAATTCCAGCGAATTACTGGGTCTCAAATTGAAGAGTATATACTTTATTGTTTCCACTTTATCGCATAAGATTGTAGTTTATCATCTGTATTTTTGTTTATCTCAAGTACTCAATCAATACCTTTATTCATTAATACAATTGTATTCGAAACAACGCATTTTTAAGCACACTAACATTTTTTAGACCCTGTGTTTAAAAAGCACTAAAGGGTTTATTAACTTTGTGGCAAAACGATTAGGGTGTAACGGCAGAAGGAGAGGCGGCAAACCCAACAAAGTATATATATTCTTGATCAGGAAGAGAAGTCGATTGAGTCCTGAACATTGGTGGAGGTGTCTAGGCAGATCAAATTTGTGGATACCTGCTCCCAATCCCCCACAAATTGGACATTTCTATTTAATCTAAAAATACGAATAACAGACGCAATTTTAAATATACAAATTTCTGTTTTGGCACATTTACTCACAATCACATTATACATCAAATGTCTCCCCACATTTTGTATACCTTCCCCCACTCCCCTACAATTGGTTACCAAAACTTCATATAAAATAATATTCTATTCCAAAAATACTGAACACACGGTCCCTACTGTCGGGCCATTCCCTACTGTTGTATGCATGCACATTTTTACCCACAGTTTATTCTACAGATCCCCTTGTATAAGTATACGGAGGCAAGCTCAAGTGTGGACGATCTAGTTGGACTTCCGTTTTCTGCTGATATGTAGAACTTATGGGCAAAATTCACTGATATATATTAGGTCATAATTTCATATAGTTAAATTGTCGATAAACCTCTGTCTAACATACATATATAAAGGGAAGGATCGAGAAGTTGTGAGAGAGTATTTCGTTTTTGACTGGCTTGCAATTTGAAAACTTTTGCGGTTCTGAGAATGAAAATCCATTGCCCAATCATAGGATTGAAGATCTAAATCAAATATATATGATTTCTGTAATAATAACATAAATACGCAATCGTCGGACGCTACCGACAGTAAGATATAATTACATTTACAATATTTAGGGTTTATATTGTAATTCTCAAGATCTGGTATATGCTTAAAAGAATAAATATATATTTCATTTATATTTTGTACATGGTATACGCGTAGTTCTGAAATTTGAAATCGATAGTAAATTAGAATTATTTTAGTTAATTAATTCGAATACTATCATGCCATTATTCTAAATACGCTATGCATTTATTGTTGACTGAGTCAGAACAGAAAATCAATTATACGATTATTCAAAAATTTGACACTGTAGGGAGAATGAGGAAAATAAACGAGAGGGAGACACAGAGAGGGATACAGGGAGACAGAGAGATGAAGAGATCTTTAAGCAGAAACAGAGTAAGTGAGAGGGAGGCAAACATAGGTACAAAGTTAGATACAGAAACAGATGTAAAGAGAACCATAAAAAGGAAATTGAGAAAGAGGAGTATGAGAGTGTGAATCAAAGAGGGAAACAGAGACAGAAAAATAAAGACAACCAGAGGTCAAATTGGAGAAAGAGGTGAGTGAAGGAGGGAGGCAAAAAATACACAGATCCCTCTTCCTGCACAGAAAGACTGAGATATAGAGAGCTTTAGATATAGTAAGTCAAAGGGAGACGTATAGGGAGACAGTGATAAACTGGAGAGAACCTTAGAAAGAAGCAGAGAAAGAGTAAAGAGACAAATAGTATGGTATACAGAAGGACAGATAAAGAGACCCTTCGTAGCTATAAACTTTTTATATTTCTAGATTAAAGTAAACCTAACGTTCCTTGATTTACTGGGTCTCCTTTCTTTTCGCTTAGAAATTATACTATGTGCCAGTAAAATGATTCAATAATTAAATAAACATTGTAATTAAATATTAAATTATAGTTTATTTCCTTTGTGCTTCATTCGACGGACGGCACAAAACTCGTGCTCCTCTCCCTAGAGAATGCCTGTCTGTGCACGCTCCAGAAGATGATTGAGCGAGGATGGTTGCCAGTTGGTAAAGCTGCCATCGCTCAGCATGCAGACATTGCGATCGATGTAGCAGAAGAGTTTCCCAACGCGATAGATCTGAAAGAATCCAATTGGAAGATTATAAGGACAAATTCTAGATTGAGCGGGAATAAAACCGAGTTTAGTCTTGTCCAGCTGACGCACCTGTTTGCCAATCTCGCGGCGTCCAGGCAGTGGGGCGAATATGATGCCCAGCTCGGCGCATTTCTGTGAGACGAGCTCCTTGAATTCCAGCTGGGCCGGCGTTGGAGGAATATCGACTAGCATCACGGGCGTGAGCATGACTGGTGGTACAGGGGCAGGCGGCATGTGAGGGAGTGGGGCTGCTGTCGGCTGCAGCACAGCATCTGTGGAACGATGCAGCATGTCGAGAGCACGACGCAAATGCTCCTTGATGCAGGGCTCACGCAGTACGGCCTCGCTGAACATGCCCTTCCAGCCGGAATACCAGCGCGAGATTTCTGCATAATCCGGCGATTGATTGAGCCACATGACCAGCACTTGCATCCAGCGTGGAAAGAAATGTTTGTCCAGGAGCTGAGCCATGTGCTGTACCGGTATGAGCTCATGCCACTCCCATACCTGGTGCCACAGTTCCAAATTTTGCTGCAACGGGTTGATGATGAAATCGGCCAGAACAGCCTGTAGCTTGGGTATAATATGGCGCAGCAGAAACTCCACCATTTGCTCCTCGGGGAATGCCGACTTCCAGGGCGTCAACATGGCGCGTGCGGAACGATCCTGCGGTGACCACGCCTGCAGCGCCACGCCCAGTTTATTGCGAATCTGCGGATAAATGGACTCCTCCAGTTTGCCACCCAATATGCCATGCCAGGGCAGTATCCAGCTGTGTATGGGCACCGTATCGGTCAGTGGATCCCAATCACTAACGCCCACGGTCAGACGCGGCAGCACCAGTTGCTCCAACACCGAATCCAATACCCAAGTGGGCAGCAGTGGCGCCCAGGCGTCCAGCAGCGCAGCCATGGGCGCGTACTGCTTGGGCTGCCAGCTGGCGGCGCAGGCACGAAACGAGGGCATGACCCCGGCCCAAATAAGAGAGGAGTAGGGATCGAATACGTTGCGTGACTGATCCGCCAAAGCATCCTCCTGCTGCAGTATGCCGCGCCAGCGTTTAACCTGCTGAAGAGGCTGTGTGGGCTGCTCCAGCGGCTGCCAATCGCTTAGGTCACGTTTTAGCAGAGGTGCTATGACACCCGCTGCCAGATCGGCCAGGCCAAACTCCTTATACTCGGCGGCATAGTCGTGCTGCAGCTGCAGGAACAGCTGCTCCGCCTGCGACATGCTCAGTTCTGGATTCTCGCTAAGCTGATCCAGTCGCTCGAGCGTCGCCTGCAGCGTGTCCATGTGATTCCGCTCCAACTGCACCAGTTGCTGCAACTGTTTGTGCTCATGCTCCAGCGCAGCCTGGCGATCCGAGCTCTCTCGCTCCGCCTTATCGATGGCGATGATCTCTTGCTCACATTGGCTCACCAGCAGCTGCAAATTATGCGTCAGCTCCGGCATGCTGAACACACAGACGGGCGTGGTTGTCTTCTCGCCTGTCTGATCATCGTTGAGCTGCGTATCCTCATAGAGCACCTCCTCGGGCGTGATCTTAGTCTGGGCCAGGGCATGGTAGCCGCTGAGCACGCGTCGCTCTGGCCCGGTCATGTCGATGACTGGCACATTGCCCAGACGCTTGCTCAGCTTCTCTGACAGCAGGTGATCCGATTTCTTGCCCTTGGCTATGACTTCCTCCACGGATTTGTAGTAGTAGCGTTTGTTGGCCGCCTTCTCCCGCGGCTCCGTGCTTCCGCCCTTCTTCCACTTGTTCATCTGCTCCTTGAACTCTTTGGCCTCCTTCACATCCTCATCGACTTTTAGCGCCTTCGGCTGTCCGCCCACACTGGCCGCCGTTTCAGGGCCATACGCACCAATTGCTCCTCGGCCTTTGCGCACATGCGCCTGCACTGGCTGCGATATACCCTGCAGATCCTTGCCCAAACCCTTGCCCGGCTCGTAGCCCATCTGCAGCAGCAGCTTCGCCCCAATGCCGCGCGTATGCTGCTCCCATGCGCCCACATTGCGATTGCTCGCTATATGCGATTTGTGCCTCAATCCAGCTGTCTGCCGCGACGACGACGACGACGACGCCGCGCCGGACGTGCTCTGACGCGGCTGCTCCTCTGCATCCGCCGAACTGTCCGAGCTGTTGCCCTCGCTCTGATCCATCAGCGGCGGCTGCCTGCGACCAAACGATGGACGCGCCTCATCGCTGTCATCCGCCTCGCTGCCCTCAGTGCCCTCACTATCCACTATGGCATCCTTCTCCTTCTCCTTCTCCTTCTTCTGCTTCTTGCCGGATTGTTGTATGCCGCCGGCAACGAAATTCACTGGCGCCGTGTAATCCTTGGGCTTCTTGCCGGCGCCGCTCCCCATGCCGCGCCGCCTCCTCCGACCGCTGCTTTCGCCTTCGCTCTCATTGTCGCTGTCATCGGCCCAAATACCTTATAAACAATAAGAGAAACATGAGAACTTCTGCATGAGAATTGTGTGAAAATCCCTACCATAGATTTGTTGATGCTTGGTGTGGCGTCGGCGCGGTCTGTTTATGTTAAACTCGTTGTCCAGATCATAGTCTGTGATCTCGAATCGCTCGTATTCAGTGTCGGACATTATTTAAATGCATAAAAACGCCGAATTGTAAATTAAATCTAGAAGTAAACAAAACGATTGAAAACGTTTTCGCAAACAGTGTTGTGCAACGTTAAAAGCGAACTGCTTAACATAGGCCATAAACAGTATGTTTAAAATGTTGTATTTACTTTTATAAAAATAACATGTAGTATTTACAATGATTCTTAATAAATTGCAAAAGTTTCGATTTAATTTTAAATTATTATTTAATGCTCATAAAACAGCTGTTTTGTTGTATTTAATTTTGCATTAACAGTGCCATTTGAGTATAACAGATGAACTGTGCTCCGAGCCGCGCTAGGCGAACTCTTTTTTGCGTTTACAACAATCAAATGAACTTGTTCGTGCTGTTAAATTTCCAATACTGTTTTTGTATGAAGGTAAATGCTTTTTGTAGCCAAAGAATTGTTAATTTGTAATAGCATTAAAGTTTTACAAGTAAACTTAGCTTTATTTGTTTATATTTTCACTATATAGTAAACACATTGCTAATTTTGAATCTGCCGCCAAATGTTATCGACTCAACTAGTTAACTAGTTCGGTTCACTGAGCCGCACAATCGAACCACAAAGGAGAATCAAACGTGCACGTGCGTTCCTTGATGCCGATAACATAACATTGTTCTCGATGTTCTTGTTGCGTGCGGTTCACAGT
>JBANCZ010004549.1:0-10052 GCA_037040025.1 Sphaerogastrella javana | reverse complement strand
AACTTTGAAAGAAAATTCACAGATCACAAACCAAGCGTAATTTCATTATTAGAGCTGGCAATGCTGCACTTGAACTGAGGTTCTTCTTCTTTGGCATGCACACCCATACACTCACACAGTTCGCTCGTTTTTGCATTTCCTTTTGCTCTCTCTCTCTCTCTTTCGGTCTACGACGCATGCGCTTTTGCTCTCTATGCATTGAGCATAGCGTTGTCACTTCGTTCAGTCACTCCCTTTCTCTCTCTATCTATATGTAACCTTAGCATGCGATCGCGCTCATCTCTTTTTCCATTGTACGCTGTCCCCGTTACTTACTGTCATATTCGGTACATTTTTTTTCGTTTTCCCTTTTGATTTTGCCAACCAATTAATATTTAATCATCGAAGCGTTGCCACATACAATATTTGTGCAGTGAATGAATTGTTTTGCTTAATTAAAACTGAAGTATAAGTTGTGTTTGAGTGTTTCTTTTAGTTAGAAGTGTTTAATTTAATATATATATTATTTAAATTCTAGTCGAAGACATTTTATGTGCACTTTTGCAGCTTTAGCAGCAGCGTTGCCACATTAACAAATTGTCTGTTGTGAGCTGCCACTTGTCAGTTGAAAGTTGCCATTTGGCCGCAGTACATTGTCTTACGTCAGAATCGTGATTTAAGTCAACAAACATGGCCAAGAGCCTAACAGTTGGTCACAGCAGAGCAAATAAATTACAACGGACTTAGTCATGTTGTTGCCAACTCAATTTGGCCAAGAAACAGCAGCAATGCGATGAGTCGCCCACTTCAACGCATCGCATCGCATCGGATGGCATCTCACATTTTGGCTAAATAATTGCAATTTTTATCAGTGAGCGCAATAAATGCCAGACGAGCCAAAAATCTCACTTCAATAATGCACTGAGAGAAATGAATATAGAAATTTATTTAAATTTGTGTTTAATATTTTTTATGAATAACAGTAAATTATAGGGAATTATGATAGATTTTATAGAAAATTTTTTTAAAAAAATTTCAAATTTCGTTTTTTAGAATTTATTTTCAAGTGTAGGAAATCTTTGACTGGTTATTATCCTTATGGACATCGATGATGTTGTCGGCGAAAGTTGTAGTTGTCGTTGTGGTTTTAGTATTTTATTCCACATTATTCCGACATTCCAGTTATATCTTGAGTGGTTCTCTCTCCAGCGATAGATGTGGTGGTTGGGTGGCTGAGTGTTTGAGTGGTCGGATTGGGTATGTGGTGACTGTCGCCCTGTGGGCTGTGTGTGGCTCGAGGCATTTAATTGGATTTCTGCCCAAATTGCGTTTATTATTGTGGTCTTTATGAGGTGTGAAGGGGCCAATGATGAGACGACTCAGGCAGCTTCTGCTCCTGCTGTCCAGTTGCTGTTTTGGGGTTTGACCAGAGAGTAATTAAGTTTTTCGACCTCATCCATGCATAACCTTTCCCTGTGTGTGTGTGTGTGTGTGTGTGTGTGTGTGTGGGTATAAGTGTTAGTGGTTGGCTTGAGTGGTTTAGACACTGCGTTTAATGTCAATACTTAAAGCCAATGCCTTTGACTAACTTAAAGCAACATATACATGTAGTATAAGAGCCCAAAATCCAGTTAAGATTCTAGGGTAAACTGTCAGCTCCATCACTTTGACAACCCGTACAAATTTCATGTCAATTGCAGTACATAAATCAGCAGCTAAGAAATGTAAATGCGAGCACTTTTTTACAAAAAAAAAAAAAAGAAATCCCATGAACCAGCCCATCATGTATGGCATCATCAACCCCTCTTCCCCCATTTCTTCCTTCAGTGCGGGCGTGCAGGTGACACTGTATGTTAGGGGGGATTGGCCGGATGAGCGAGCTGCAAATGGTGACAATTTGTGAAAAGCGACGAGTGAAAGGAACGAAAAAAAAAATAGTAGTAGAAGCGTTACTTGAATGGAAAAACTACGTTAGCTGGCAAATACTTTCATGTTCGTGTCACATGCTCATATATAGCATGTGTATGAATAAGATAACCCCCACAAACCATCCCCCCCGTCAACCCATACCCCGACACACCCCATCTCCACTAAGCCCCTGTGCAAACTGCTTACCTCATCCTCTTGCTGTGGCCTCAAGCAGTTTTATTTGTTTGACCCACTTTACTCTGTTGGCCAACGTAGTTGATTACAGACTTACCCCTTTCCCTCTCACCACCTCCCTCTCCTAACCCCACTCTGTGTCCGTCTCTGTCACACTCTATGGATTGCAGCTTGAATGCCGTTTTGATAGCCTCTAATGCAGCTATCTGGTAAACGCGATGCAGTCCACTTAGCCACCTCCCTACCCCCCCTGCCTCGTCATTCCGTTTGCGCTCTTTCACTCATCCGAGCCAACGGCACTTTCACTGCCAGCTTTGAATTACACATTTCACTTATCTCTTAGATACAAATTCTCAGCTTTTGTATGCAAATCTTTGGTCCTTGAAGCTCTTAGTGCTCAATTCTCAATTCTCAGTTCCCAGTTCTCCATTCCCAGTTCTCGCCTCTTAGTTCTGTTTGCTTTAAGCAGCTGTAGCCCTGCCCACTCAGTTGGCATAATGTATAACTCACACTTGAGCTACTATATAGTATATAATGATATTTTATGCATCTTGTGCTCTTTCGTTGTTTTATTTGTCACAATGTGTCAGAGCAAACTGTCCAGATCTGTGCAGGCATACGGCATGTCATGTTGCCATATCTTTTGAGTTATATATTAAAAACAAACCCCTCTCTCTCTCTCTCACTCTTTATCATTGTCGGTCTCTTGTTGTGCACTTGAAATTTATGGCACTGTGATTATTGCTTCACTTGTCTAACAGATTACTCTCTCAGCCTAGGCAGGGCCCCATAAATTCCAAATACACTGTGCACACTTTTGATGGGGTTTTAAATTTAAGCCCAAACAACTTCCGGTCTCGCTCTGTCGCTTCCGCTTTAGCACCCTCTGCCCTATACCTACTTTTTCACTCTTAGTTCGTTCTGTTCTCTATCCATATCTCTACCAGAGTCTCTCCATATTTACTATACTATACTTACCGTGCATTCATCCAATTAGGCGCTTAATTGTCTGACAAGCAAATTGCTTTGTCAATATTTTCACCAAGTCATCTCGTTCCGCTCATGGTCTATCTATAGGTATACACATACACATACACATACACATATATATGTATACGTATACGTATATCTATCTATAATATAGGGTTCTCTCTTACTTTGACCAAAACTCCCTCTGACTGGGCTGCCGCACGCACTTAGTGCTCTGTTTCTCTCTTCTGACAGTTTCAAGTAGCGGACTTTATTACCACAACCCTCCCGTTGTCTCTATGGTTGTGTCTCTCTATCATACTCCTCTCTATCGTTCTAATTCCCCTACTCTGTGGCCTGTCTATCATGAGGTAACCATCAAGCAGGCTTTCAACTTTGACCACAAGTGTTGCTGTTGTTCTTCTTGATATTATGGTATTACTTTTGCTTCTTGCCTAAAATGCTGCCCTTTTCATTTTTTCTTCCTCTTCTTTCTTTTTTTTTGTGGGGCGTGTCACTTATAAACTTCACTTTAAGTTGTCAATATTTATAAATGTTTACACGCCCCGAGTGCAGACTGAGCGACAGTTTTGGGCGTTGCTGTGGCTTATTGGGGCTCATTTTGGCAAGACGGTGTCTCTGGTTTCTATCAGTCAGCAACAGAAGCTGCTCCAAATTAAGTAGTCAGGCAGCTAAACCAGATATTATGCATAAACAAATGAGCTATAGAGCAATCAGCTTGTAGATAAACTAAAATTGAGACTGGGTGCACATCCATGAGACAATAATTTGGTAAATTATTGAGGGAAATTTGAATTTGATTGTGTTTTCGAGTGAAATTAAATATATATCAATATATAATTGCTAAATACAATATTAATTCAAAGGATATTAAGCAGTGAACCCATATAATATGCCATATACAATCGAACGTCTGTAATGTTAAAATTTAAAGGAGGAAGAGCTACTTTCAGTACATCCAACAGTCGAGAAGGATTCGATTGTGGCTTAGATTTTGCATACCTGTCAAGCACTCATTTGGGCATAATAGTAATAAATTGTACCGTCATGTCACCTAGGCAGTGATGCGAACCCTTGTAACTCTTTGGCCTTAATGTGAGGCGCAAACAAACCATTTGGAATTACAAAAGGAAAAACCATATTACGATTTCTTTTGAGGTTTTTTGGCATCAACAGGGCCGTAAAATGCGAAAACGCACATCATTTGGTCGATGGCCGGTGTCAATGATGATGATTTTATGTAAATCGTAATCAAGGCTGCAAAAGGCAGACCCACCACATATGCCCCCGGGTAAAACGATGCAATAAAAAGCCAACAAAATGCCCCATTGATAAGTGTAAAATTTACAATTCCAATTCGTATACTCTACACTCTCTTATATTTATTTATTTTATTTTTTTTTACAACAGTTGTGCGGTCTGTGTGAGAGACTTTAAACTGTTTTTTACCCACACCAACGATAAGTCCTATAAATAGGGCTTAACAATGATATGGAAAAATTGCATAGGCTTACAAAATACCCTGTTAAATGCGAGTAGTTGAATTTACCAACAAAAGGCATACAATTCAATTGAAATACGGTTTAAAAAAATCTTGGGTATGAGTAGGTTTATGGGTATGGTGTAGGGATTTGGGGGGTTGGGCTTACCTAATGGTTGCACAGCTGTTATATCAAGATCTATGTGAACATATTTCTCAATTGTCTGTAGCTGTTGCTTTTGACGCCTGCGAGGCAATCAAATTAAAAATTTAGAGAAATTCTTTCTCTATTCACTGAATGGGATAGATGGGGTGTGGGGTGGTATTTCAACTTTAAGATAGTCGAGTTGATTGCGTGCATTGTTAAAGGGGTTGACTGAGCTGAGGGGTAAAACCTGTTTGTTCCCTAATGAAGTCATTAAGGGTAGCTGCCAGTCATCAGCTCTCTCTCTCTCTCTCTCTTTTGCAAACCCTATCTCTATCTCTACACTTACTCTCGAGCTCTGTTTTTGTTCGGAGACCTCTATCTACGTACACATATCGTATGTGCGGTTAACTTTTGAGCAACTGAGGTCCATAAATGTGTGCTACTGCCTCAGTCTGTACCTCAGGCTGCTGCTTGTTGTTGTCGCCGGCAAATGAATAAATTATCAACTATGTGGAAGGTACTTTGTGAGTGGAGAATGAGTGCGAATGAGTGTAGTTGTTGGGCTGTGGCGGTGGGGTTTGTCAGTAATTGCAGCGCCTTGTCGTCTAGGCCATTAGAACCTGGCACTAATGGGCCTCCACAACTCCGCCTAGTTCTAGCAGCCCAACTGTAACTTACGCTCTACCCGCTCTCAAAAAGAAAAAAAGGAAAGCCACAACCACTTGGTGATAGAGGGTGGTGGTAGTGGTGCTGTGGTTGAGGCAACAGCAGAGGCATAAAAAAGGCATTTGTAAGACATGAAAGGCACTCAGTCAATGGCGGGCAGGTGGCTTTTAAAGCAACACAACAACATAAAGCTCGAGGTGGGGTCTCAGCCAGGGAAGACAAATCAATGCAGGTGTCACAAATGTCAGACGACAGCTTTGGACCAGCTCAAGTTCCTCCACAACCCGTAGGATATTAATGTCGCTCACTGAATTGATGATGACGATTGTTGTTGTTGTTCTTGTTGTGCTGTTGCTTGTCTTCCGAGCACCAAGGGAGCGGCAGATACCAAGACGAAGAGACAGAGAGCAAGAAGGAGGCAGCAGCGAAGGTAAACTGGTCTTAAGCCGATTTGCCATCTTATCACAGGGCCTGGCACACGGGAGCAGCAATTGCGATTCTGATTCCGATTCCGATTTCAATGTCTTCTCTCTCTCTCTTTTTCTCTCCCAGGATCCCTATCCTTGGCCTCAAGCAGTGCTTCTCAGCTCAGTTACAGCTTTCATAATGTGCTTTTCCCCGCTGTCCACATCCTGCATCTGGTCTGAATGCCTGCCCTGACTGCTTGCCGATTGACAGGCATAATAAATCATGTGTTATAGTATTAATCAACTTGAAGCCTTCTTGTTGCTTCAACCTCCATACCAAGTGATGCCCCAACTCCAACATCCGGTGTGCCCTACTGCTGCTGCTCCTGTTCCTGCTGCCACTGCTCCTGTTCCTGCTGCCGCTGCTCCTGTTCTTGCTGCTTGCTGCACTGTTATAGCCAGGTCTTGTAGCTGTTGTTGTTGCGGTAATCGCATGACATTTATTACAGTTACCGTTACGTACGACTGCCACTCACTTGGAGGCTTCACTTTGAAAAACTGACTTTAAGTCCTCGAACACTTTAAGTGTCCTTTAATTGCAAATCTTTCTTTTCCACAATACCCAGCAGTAATTACCACGTGGGGCATGATGTACTTACCTGGAATATAGTAAAGATATATTAAAATTGATATTCTCATTAAATTATATACATTTGCATTGCATAATATATACCTTCTTTACAATGATTGTAGTCGCATACACTCGACTGCTGTACCGTCATTAACTGTACCTTGTGCTGCTATTAGTGCCTTGCAGTTGCTTTGAATTGTTTCTCTCTAATTGCCATTTGTTGCTCCGCCTTCTGGGAGCAACTGCTTTCCATCTCTCCCTGTCTTTTTCTCTTTTCTCTTCCCCTTTGGCTGCATTTTGCCTGCACCCACACCTTCAGCTGTCTGGACGGCACATTAAGAACTTGTAAAGTTAAATTAAGTGTTTCGTCTACTATGCAAAAAAAAAAAAAAAAATCAAAAGCTAACCGAAACGTCGTATGTGGCTAGAAAAGTTTTACTGGCTACTTATTATGGAAGTTGGACTATTAGTATTTCTTAAGGAAACACAGAGACCAGAACAAGACCATGAAGAAGAAGCAGACGAAAAAGAATGGTCTGCGATGGGTAATAAAAGGAAATTTTTATGGTTCTCGGTTTAAGCCAAAATAAATTGTAATAAACTGTACAATAAAGTAAGTTCGAATAAGTAAATTCTTTTGCTTACACAGCAAATAATGTACTACATTAATAATTTTGGTCGAATTTAAAATATAACATCATCAGCAGGAAATAATCTAACAATATTATAAATACGAAATTAATTTGAGTTCTTAAAAAGGCTTATAGAAAACTTGACGAAATGTTGGTATTATGAAGAGGATAAATGATATACTTTAAATATAATATTATTATTATTATGATATTCTTTAAATATAAGTTTACTTTTAAAATTTGCTCCATCTGATACTACAATCTTTGGAGCAACCCACGCTAAATACTTTGGTCGTAATTATTTTACGCGTTTTCCAACTACAATTGAATGCAATAGTAGCTTATTATATAATTTGCAGACTGTAAATTGTAATGCAATTAAAGGATTAACTGGAAATGCCATTAGACAGTAGTGTCATCAAAATAGCGACAACAGCAGGTCGGAATCCCCCAGTCGAGCAACGCGTTTAAACTTGGTCTAGAGAATCATCAATTGTATGACAGATTGCATTTTAAATTCTTTCTTTAAATGTCGAACAATTGGTACACTTTCAGTTATTAAAATGGTATGGATGGTAACAAATCTTAAGTGCTTGGATCAATTTTGTTTGTCCATAATGGAAATGGGGAAAAACTATTTGTAGCTTAATGTAATTGCAGTTTATAGTAAAAGTCTAAAAAAATACAAATAAAAAGGGAGCGAATCGTTTCTTTGAATTTCTTGGCTCTTGCGGGCGACATTTAAATAAAATCAAGTAGACTTTATACTCTAGCTATATATATATATCTTTATATCGCTTGTTTTCCTCCTACTGGAGTAAAATAAATTTCTTTGCTTTTTTTTTTGCTGCTGGCAAATTTGATTTGATTTTTAGGCCCCTGCCATTGGCTGCTTTCAACTGAATCTTTTTTTTTTTGCTCTCTATAGCAAAAGTCGCAAATCAAATAAAGTAAATTGAATAAAGACAAACGACACGCCCTGCCCTGCCTGCCTTTAGTTGAAAGTTCTGTGCTCCAGAATGGGCGTGGCAATGTCAACGTCATGAAATTAGTTGCTAGTTCTGTAGAGCATCTTTCGTTGATTCCCATCCTGCCATTTTTAGCGTCCTTGCGTCCTGTTTACCGTCTAAAGAAATCGAAATCAAAATGTTCACATAAAAGAATTATCTGTGCTTAAGTTAGATTATCTTTGGCCATTGAATCCAATTGCCAATTGAATGGAAACTCACATTCAGCAGTGCCTCCTTCATTCGATTTGAACGCAATGTACAATTTATTTGCTCAACCTACTCCTTGCCATCGTATCAACTTCCCTTTCCAATTTCCAGCCACTGCCACTTGAGCACTTGTCCAAATTCCTTCCATGTGTGTGCATCCGATTTTGTATTTATTTTGGGGCCTTTGCTCTTCATCGAATTTCAGCTGTGATTTTTCTGGATGTAGGCAAAAATTTATGGGAGCTAAGCATATGTTTTGAGAGCAGCTTTTGGCTTCAGTTAGGCTGCCTGCTCCCAATGTGAAACACGGAGTTTGGTCTATGATGAGGTAGCCTTTGATTGGATAGACATTGTTCGGGATTACATGTTGCATTCGTTATATTTGATAAAACATAATATACATATTATATAACAATAAATCAATTGCACATTGTGCCACCAGCCTCTTGATTAACAGACTTGCCTTTACGCTGGTCCTGCTCTAGTTCCATTTCCCGCAGCACGGACATAAGCAACTCAATTTCACGTTTGATGAAATCCAAAGATTTCTCCACTTCGCGTCGACTATAGAGAACATCAATATCTGTTTAAAAATGTCGAAAATATAATTAATAATTAATTTAATTATCACTATCAGTATAACTTGCCACGACGCTTGCAGAGCATGCGGTAGAGTATCTGTATGCCATCCAGGGCGCGCTCCTTGTCGAGATCGTTCTGAGTGATTGTCTCCTTGCACACTGAGAGCGTCTTCTCCCAGCGTAGGCAGAGTGCACGGGATTCATTGTAGGAACGTTCCAACTTGGCCAGATCGTTCTTTAGACCCAACACAGTAAGTGCTGCCTCATTGGTGATCTTGACCATGCGTTTGCGCATCTCCTCAATCTCCAGTAGCTTTGTGTTCTTCAGTTCAGTGATCTCCACCTGAGCCAGCACTAAGAGGAAAGGCATCTGAGTTCAAGGCAGTCCACTGGCACAGCCTACTCACTCAGGGCATCACAGCGATCAATGCAATCTTTGGGCGAGACAAATATATCAGATTTCTCTACAACTTCGTCCAGCACACGCTCATAGGGCTCAAATTCACGCACAGTCGCCTTAAGCTCACGTCGAAAGTACTTCAGTTCGCCTATGGATCGCTTATATTCATCGATGTTATTCATGAGCTCATCATGCAGTGTCTCCTCCTCGCGTATGATCTTCTCAGCGGCACGTTTCTTATCCACACAATCCTTGATGAAGCCATTCACCTCGATGAAACGTTTGCGCAATTTCTCCTGCATGCGGTACATTTGCGCAATTCTCTGCTGATTCAGCTCGGCCTGCCGTTGAGCATCCTCCAGCAATTGGCGCTGCAGCACCAACATAGCTTCATGCTCCCGCGAATTGGCAATGTACAGCATCTCCACGGAGTCACCTGCCGAATCCCAATTGGGTGGCTTGCTGTGGATCGATTGTAACTAAGTTTGGAGAGATCAGGACAACAACTTACACAAAGTAACGATCCTGCTGTTTTGAGATTAAGTACTCATCGACAGCTTCCTCGGGTTTCAGGTCCAAATTCCCGATGACATCGGTCTTCTGTGTGGGCTTTCTGCGCGGCATTTCGTGGCGATTTATTGCAATGGATCTCAGTAAAATATATTTATTTTGTATGTATATATACACTGTTGTATTTTATATAGTTTTTTGAATTTTCTAGATTTATTTATTTAATATTTCAACTTTGAAAGAAAATTCACAGATCACAAACCAAGCGTAATTTCATTATTAGAGCTGGCAATGCTGCACTTGAACTG
>JBANCZ010004548.1:0-10053 GCA_037040025.1 Sphaerogastrella javana | reverse complement strand
CAATTATAGTTGTGTCATATGTTTGACTGCAAGTAAATCATTCGAAATTTGACCTGAATGAACGATTTAAAGTTACTAAATCTGTAAAACGACTTGATGAGGCTTTAACAACAAATTACAATATACAAAAAAGAAAAAATAAATATAAGTGTGACGAACTGTCAAGATGAACATTGCAAACCTATATAAACTCATTCGAAACAAGACTTGTTATATAAACACGATATATAGTATAAAAACTGTTGTAATAGCATCATAAATTCTATAGAATGTTTCACCAATTATTATATATAAAAGCACTTCGCGATAAAGCTCACTAATTCAACGAAAACAATTTAAAATAAACAAAAATAATAATACTAGAAATCAATGAATAGATATCATGCTCCATGTGATTGAAAAAAATATCACCAACGTTGAAGGCAACCCCCGTGGAGTTGAAAAAAATGAAAGTGGTTGCGCTTTTCTCGTGTTTGCGGACCATATACATTGAACAAACAAAACGAATTTGTCGCCAATATGGAATACGACAATTGATTTATATACGTTATGCGAAAAATGAGATTCGTGGGTACGTACATATATAATATAGTATGTAATATGTATTTGTAGCTGGCACAACAATTGGATTACAGATTCATGCACACTATATAGATGTATATAGATCTATTGTATTATATTGTATTGTATTGTATAATATTGTGTGTGTATATCAGAGTAAATGGAATTACAAACAAGTTGAGGGCTTAAGGTTTTAAGTTTAATGAGTATTGGTTGTCTAGGGTTACTTTATACGTATAGGCTAACAGAAAAATATACATTTGGAATGATATACCATACACATAACAATTTGAAGAAATACAAACAATTTATATAAATAGAACTGCGGCCCCATGACCACTAAAGCTTAGCTGCACGTATCCACATACAAAAATTTATATATATTATATCTATAAAAGTCTACAAGTATTTCATTTGTATGTAATTGAAATAGCATTGATTTACTAAAAGGTATAACTAGCAGATAATTGTCTTGTGTTGGCTGGGCAAGCTAATCAATACGTATTACGCCGGCACCAACACCCCCACTGTGTGCACACATGGGCGGCATAAAAGTCCACTTGTCTGTTTCGGGATCGTATACTTCCACCGTCGATAGATTCGATTCGCCATCATATCCGCCAATGGCCCACAGTTTGCCCATATTGGCGGCCAATGCGACCCGTGATCTTTTGCAGTTCATGGGCGTGACTAGCTTCCAGGTGTCTGTCAGCGGATCATAGCACTCAACGGAGCGAAGAAACGAGTTGCCGCAGTAGCCGCCGCATACATAAATCTTGCCGTTCAGCGTGGCCACGCCCAAGCGACAACGTCGATTAAGCATCGGTGACATCTTAACCCATACATCCTCGTTCTGATCGTAGCGCTCTACAGAATCGAAGATGGACAAGCCATCGTGACCGCCCAGTGCGTAGACAAACCCGTTTAGCTGTGTGACACCACCTGCTGAACGATATTTCATCATTTGGGCAGCCTGAAGAGCGAATGACAATAGAAAAATATATATACCATGTATATCAATCTTTTATCATACGTTCAGCTTACTATTTTCCATGTGTTTGTCTTTGGGTAGTAAACTTCAACAGTGTTGAGCGATGTAACACCATCGTATCCACCACAGACATAAATGCAATCATCCAGAGCAGCTACACCCACAGCGCTCCGCTTGCACAACATAGCACATCCTTGAGACCATTTATTCTTGCGCGGGTCATACACTTCAACTGTGGATAGACGTTCGGTGCCATTGAAGCCGCCAAAAGCATAAAGTTTACCATCTAAAACAGCAACGCCCACTCGTGAGCTGAATCTCAATTAAACACAATTAATACTTAATTTGAATGGAAGACATAATGACAAACTTACCGCATCATAGACATTTGCTCGCCCATTTTCCATTTTTTCGTGACTGGGTCGTAAATTTCTACTGTACTGACCGACTCACCCGTGCTAGCTAATCCACCTACAGCGTAAATTTGGCCAGTGAAGAATTCGCGACAGCGTTGACGGGTTCGAAAACTCTGGAGCAATCCACGACGCTCTGGCATTAAATGAAAGTCTTTGGCCTCGTCAAGGAGATCACGACATTGATGAGATGAGCGTATCAGGTCCTCTCTTGCTACACGATCTGCCAGGAATTGCGGCGATAACAGCGGTAGACGCACTGCGGCCAAGACTTGCGGAAATAGCTCTGAACGCTTCTCCTCGGCATACTTTACCCACCGCATGCACGCTTCAAATATTACCTCCTCATTGCGCACGTTCAGCTCATCGCGTCGCATTAGCTCTAACAGCTGCTCACAGTCCAGTGTCAGAAACTCTTCGGACTGTGATACTTTGGCAAAGTTCTGATCAATATATTTATCGGCAGCGTCGATCAGTTGTCGGCAGATCATCGAATCAGCAAATGTTCGAATACCCAATACATTGTGTGGATGAAAACGAGATATGAGGAATGTGGCACATGCATCGCGCACATTGGACAGCTGTAGAAATGACGCGCCTACCATCAGGCTCTGCACGTTCTGGTTATCAATTCGCACTTGTCCACTATATACGTAATTGATGAGGCTTTCCAGGGCACTGGGCTCAATCTCCTTCATTGTGATTTCCTTGATTCGACTCTCAGCCATGTTGTTAGTAAACATGGCATAGAAATATGGAACAGTTGCAGCCAGCACAATGCGATGGGCGGAGAAAGTCTGATCTTCCACCTGTACATAATGATAAGTGCATTATATTTATGTTTGGATTTACGCAATTGATTATAATAATTCTCAGATAGGGCCGACCTTCAAAGTGACATCACAAAGTTTGCCCAGTCTTCGTATCTCCTTGAACAGTGGAAAACTCTCGCTAAATAGCTGCTCATGCTTATATATAAAGGATTGGTCCTCCTGTTGATTATCGCTCAAGTCCATATCTGTGGTTAGTACGCTCCAACCCTGCAGTGGTAGCAACAGCCACCAACAACAACTGCACTAAACAATATCTTACGAATGATAAAGAAGTGGACTAGAAATACCAAAATAACAAATCTATAGAGATGGGCGCAGCAACGATAACAATATTATTCGATTTCATGACTACACGATTTCACTAGTTCGATAGGACTAATAGCAGATGCATATAAATAATGTGTACAGTGGAATGTGTGTATAAATATTTGTATCTGTGGATAATTTCAGATATTTAACAAACTTGTATGTAAGCGTAATAAAATTATAATTCATGTCAATGCAGTGTGATTGTGTTTAAAACAACTGATCAGCTGATTTTTATGGCGTCCCTGGTTTTAGTATCGATACCAAGTATCGGGTATCGTTTCACATTCCAATTTGACAACTTGTACAACATTTATTTGGTTGGACTTACTAGAAACACAAACACAAACAGCTAATGTTAGCTCATACATGAACTTCTGGCAATATTGGACAACAGATAGACACAATTTAGGATGGACACATCATCAAGGGACACGCAGGTACGTTACATTAACATTAACGTGTAAACTCCGAAAGCGATAACCCAGCAAAAATAGCAACGAAAGCAAAACAATGACGTCTCAGCTACAACAAGAATTTTGAATGTATGTGTGCGTTTGTATGTGTTTGCAGAAGAATCCAATAGAGGCGCTGAGCAAAGATGAAATCATTACCAAATATAAAGGCCTGCTTGGCATTGCCAAAAAGGCAAAGCAGGCAAAAGATGGTAAGTGAACACAAACAACAAAAATGCAAAAGAGAGACAAGGTTGCTTCATACCCTGGGTTTAAATACTCATTTCATCATCAGAGCTTACCGAAGAGAATTGTCGGCTGAAGGAAGCGTTGACAAAGGCCGCTGCCAAACAAAGCACACTGCCAGCCATGCAGGAGATGCTGCAGGACTTCACCGACAAGAACTTGATCCTAACTGAGCAAGTGAATAGCATGCAGCGCAGGACCAAGGAGGATGCCGAGCGATTGCAACAGTTCGAGATCGAAAATGAAAGCTTGAAACGCCAAATTGGACGACTGAGCGATGAGAATGATGATCTGCTCGGGGATGTGGAACGCATGGAACAGGCAATGCAACAAGTGAATGCTTTGGGTAACGAACAGCGTAGGAATCTGGAACTTCTTGAAGTGGACATTGCCAAAATCAAGGCCGCCGAATCCGAAAACGATGACCTGAGAAAACAAGCCGAAAATGCTGCAGAGGAGAATAAATTACGTATGGCTGAGCTGACAGAGCTGCAGCAAAAGTATGAGACAGTAAAGCAAGTTAATTCCGAGCAGCGGAAGAAGTTTAATGCGCTTAAGGATCGTTTTATAGATGTGCATCGAAAACTAAAGAACCTGAAGGAATGCAAGTGTGTGCTGCTCGAGACGCAGCATGAATACGCTGCCTCTGTATCCAAGTGGCAGCAGGAGATTGTCAAGGCATCCAAAATACTCTTCGCCAAAATGACAACTATACAGGAGGAGAACATTCTGCTCAAAGACCAGCTTGAAGCTCTAAAAGAAAATAGCCCAATGCCATTGCATAGTAAACGCCTGCTGCAGAAAGTCTATGAGCTGGAACGTTTGGCTAACCTGCTCAAAACACAGCAGGTGCACCCAGAGCAAAACCAACAGCAACAAGTGTCCTCAAAGTACACAATTGACGTCGATGACATAGTGACCAAGTTAAACAGAGCACAGCAACTGGCGGACATTGTTAAAGAACAACAGCGATCACAACAGGCTTCCAGCACTGTTAACGTGGTCCATTTGAATCGAAAAATTGATCAGATGCAACACCTAGCGCAGAAGCTGCAACTAGAACGAGATGAACAGCAAAATATCATGCTTTCGATGGAACAAAAGTATGTGCGGGAGAGTGCTCAACTGGATGCAAACTGTGTGGAGTTGCGACAACATAATGAAGATTTGCAAACACGTTATCAACTAAAGGAGCACGAGCATTCCGAGCTGCTGGCCGAGATGCGTGAGCTGAATGAAGCACTGAAAGCACGCGGTGATCTGATTTCGAGACTGCAGGAGCAGCATGACAAGAGTCACAAAGAGCAGCAAGCTCTAACGGAAAAGCTGTCGGAGCGGACACAACAAATGGAGCAACTTCAAGTGAGAATCAATGAGCTGGAGCAACAGGATCATATGAATGGGGATGCGCAGAGTGATGCCATGTCCACCTCCACCATATCGCGTGCTGAAGAACTGAATCGACTTCGCGAACTGGATGAAGGGTACGAGGAGAAATACAACAAGTTGCGCGCCTTAGCTGCCAAGTTGAAAAAGAAACTGCAAGATCAAACGCAGCAAATCAAAACAATGGAGGAGGCAGGAGCAACCAAGTTAGAAGGTGAATTGGAGTCTATTCGCATAGCGCAAGCACAGCTACAACAAGACTTGAACACAGCCCGTGCTGAAAATCAAAAACTGAAATCCAAGGACAAATCAAAGACTTCAAATGTATTGAATCTGGAAATCGAGGCTGCTGAGAAATCATTGGCCGAAGTTAGCGCCAAACTGCTGTCCAAGACTACAGACCTGGAAGCCATGAAGGAAACACTTGGCAGCAAAGAAAGCACCATTGCTCAGCTGCGACAGGAGATCAGCATTCTGGAAGAGGCTCAAAAGAGCGAGTCATTTCATAGCAAGGAGTTGAAGCAGCAAATTGATCGCATGCAAGCACAGCTTAAAGACGCTGTGCATGGCAAGCAGCAGACGCTATCCGAGTGCAAAGAACTGGAGCAAAACTTGGAGCAACAAAAGCTACAGATTGAGGAAATCCGCCTTCAACTGGCGGACAACACGCAGCAATACGAAGTGAAGCTGAAGCAATCTGAACAGCAATTGAGTAGCTGCACTCAACAGCTGGAGATGCGAGTGGACACATTGACGCACCTGGAGAGCGCTTTGCGCCAGGCTGAGCGCACCAATGAACAGCTGCAGTCCGAGTACTCCGACTACAAGGTTAAGGCACAGGCAGTGCTGCGAAAGCAACAGAATCGAGATGCAGATAAAGACCACGATCTCGAGTCAGAACTGGCTAGTTTGAGAGCCAAAGAGCACCAATTACTTGCAAGTAACGAGGACAGAGAGCAGCAAATCGGCCAATTGGAGAAGAAACTGGAGGATCTGCAGCGGGACAACACACAAATGATGCGACGTAGTCAGGAATTGTTATCCATGAATGATGAGTTGCGTGAGCAAATCGAAAAATTGAACCAAGAGAATCAGCGGCAATTGCAACAGCAACAGTTGCAGCTGCAACAGCATAACCAACAGATCGACCAAATGGATGAAGTGCATCAAATGCAAAAACTCAAGTTGCAGCAGCAAATTGAACAGCTCGAAACGTCCACAAAAGTTGAGGCACCCTCCACCCAAGCAGCCATGCCCACAAAAGCCACGAAAGCAGGCGTCGCAGATGTTATTACTAGTCCTGAACAGAGTAAAATTGACTATCTATTAGATCTTGATGGCTCAGGTGAAACGCTTGCTCAGCTTGCAGCACAGCGTAAAATCTCAACGGCTTCACGACGCTCGCACGATTTTATGCCACTAGACGAACTCCTAAATACATCCATAAACAATATTAACTGTGACACGGTAACAACAATATCGAACTTTGGACGCAGCGTCAGCATGCAGGCTGATGACGATTCCGACATGGATGTGCGTGGTGACGTCCACGTCCACGCAGCACTTACAGCTACAAAGGACCAACTTCACAAACAGGAAAGCCGTGTGCGTCACTTAACTACTCTGCTGGCCGAAAACGAACAGGATCTGGCCAAATTAACACAGATGAATGATATGCTGAAAGAGGAACTGCGTCGCCAAGAACGCTCAGAGGAGCGCGAACAGCATATGCACAACTCCGAATATCTCAAGAATGTATTCCTAAAGGCAAGTACAACACTCAGTTGATAAAGGTTTTGCATTATTAACTCTGTTATTCCAACTGTACGTTACGCAGTTTATTACATTGAACAATGCGGATGAGCGACAGAGACTAGTGCCGGTGCTAAATACAATCTTGCGTCTCAGTCGTAATGAGATGGAGATGCTTAACTGTGTGGCTAAAGGACAGAAAGGTAAGTCAGCCTTCCATATTGCCCTGCTTAAGGATCTTCAGACAATGTTTGCTTTATATATTTCCCCCAGTTTCCAATGATGGTAGCAGCCGCAGTTGGACGGGTTTCCTGAGTGCTTGGAGTGGAGTTGGCAATTCGTCAAATAATAACAATTAACAATTAACAATTAGAACGTGTCTGTACACTCGTGCAGTCGTACACTCGATTTCATTGGTATTATGCCTATCCAAAAAAGTGAAGAATGTCGCTTTGGTGGCAGTCGGTTGAGGCGAACATGTATTCTGTCCCAAAATTGTATTTTAGAAACTGTAACGTTGCGTTTAAAATGTTTTTGCTGTACTTGAAAAAATGTATATATTTATCCACGTGGAGGGCCCTATACAGCACTCTATATGTAGCAATATACAATTTATTCTAATATATGTACATATTTAGACAAAATGTTCACATTTCTTGGGTTGTGCGGGTTCTTTTAAAATGCCATTCGGGCAGTAGGGTGGTCCACCCAATGAATATACCATTTGGTTTTCTCTGTTATAAATTACATACGTATGCGCGATTTTCGTTTATTTTGAAATCAAATTCAGACTATAAAATTAATGCTCTCTTTATATTGTATTGTAGTAGTCTTACAAATTAATCATATGTCTAATGGACTAAATGTATGCATAGTTATTTGTTGTTGATATTGACCTTAAAACCAAAATGTTATGATATAACAAATATACATAGTGGTAAAAAGCAAAGTCAAAATTACCAGAGAAATTGAAAATCACATTTTGCACAAAATATTACAAATTACACAAATTAAAAACAAACTCTAAATACCATACTCTTTATGCTTAGAAACTAATCATACTCATACTTACAAATCGTTTTGTATAATGATCCTATTTAACTATTGCCAAACGCCCGCGTAGTTGCCCACCAATGTGGCAGGCAGAGGCCCGCCCGCTGCGAATAGACGCATCCGTGTGCTGTCGTAGCAGTGCGTGTAGATAGCAGGCACGTATTTAACCTGGTGGAATCCATCTACCTCGTCTTCCGGATACTGCAAATAGAAACATCAGTGAATCATCCATTTTGTTAACAAGTATTTCAAGTATACTTACGACTATGCCTTTGCTGCACTTGAGCGCAACGGTGCGAGAGGCATTGACGCTGCTTTCGAGATACTTTCCAGCCCGTATGTCGTAGAAGAGCAACATGCCCAGGCCAGTGCCGACAGTCAAGAGATTACCTTCAAAGGAAGTGGCACGTATGCCGCAGCCACTGTAGCGTGATGTGATCTTTTTGATCGTCTGCAGCGTACGCGCGTCCAATAGGATTGTGTAGGAACGGCAGCCGACAGCATAGAGACCATCGTTGTGATAAGCTATGCTCACATTGTCCTGGCAGTTGGGTAGCTTTCGTGAGAGTGTCTGCTTGAATGTCTCAGCGTTGAATATGTGTATGTATCCGTTTAAAGAAAGTGCAGCGATCTCCTTGAACTCCTTGTTGAAACATAGCGAACGTATCTGCAATATACCATATTATAGCTAGAAATGGATGTGCTTTGAACAGGAAAACAATAGCCATTACTCTTTGGGCAGTGCGAACTTCCTTAACGCTGAGCGGGTGAATTGTAGCAAAGGTGGGACAGGACTCCTCGCCGCCATCGGGAAAGTCCATGTGGTCTTCGTTAATGCGCCACAGGGCCATGCGTGAATCCTTCGAGCCGGAAACCAGAAACTGATCGTCCAGCCAACACATACCCATTATCAAATCCCGGTGACCATTCTCACCCACACATACGGGATCTAACGTGGGCAAACGATATACCGCAATATCGGAGGAATTGCGTGCGCCCGTTGCCAGAAATGAGCGACTTGGCGACAGCTCAATCGCATGTAGACCACCCTGTATCTCTGGATGATTCGCCCGACTGTTGGACAACGTGGGTATAGCATCTACTCTACGCATATTCACATCATACACAAGCAGCTTATTGCACTTGGTGCCGAATACAACCTGACGATTGCTTAGCCATTTCGAACAAAACACCTTGTTTATATAGCCCAAGCTGATCTGCGTCTCCCGGAGCATGTCGTGGGTGAGCACATAGCGACTGGTGTACTCGGCATTAACACAGCGACGCTGCAAAACATACAAAAACGAAGTCATTTAGCAGAGACAAAGACAATGAACGTTCGCTTTGCGTTTCGTTTTACTTACGTCGCGTAACGAGTTCTCTCTGCTTCGCAGATAATCGCACAGATTGTATGACGTATTGAGCACTTCGTCCTGCTGCTGAGGAGATTCCTCATCGCTACCAGAGTCCTCGTAGGTAACAAAATCGTCGGGTTTATCTGGTTTTCGTCTTCTCTCCTGCCGTATGGCTCTCTGCTTGGCACGACGTTCCTCTAGACGTGTATTCACATGACAGGAAGGGTAGGTGCCTACTATGCTGTCTCGTATGGTCTTCACCATGCCATTGAACATTTTCGCGGCGGTTGCTTTGTTTTTAAAAATTCTATTCTTCTAAATTGTTGTCAGTAATAATTCGCCATTAGAGTTGAATCGAATCGCTCCGTAGCGTATTCAAAAGAACGACTCAGTGAACTGAATCAATTAACCTATTTCAACGATATTTGCATTTGTTTAAGTAATTGTTCTATTATTCTGTTTTGAAATATTAGGTTTATATTCATACAATACAAGTACAATTATATACAATTAATAAATTAGGCGAAATTTTTGAATTAAAAATTGATGAATTTCACAATACGAGTAGAAGTCGCTTTTATTAATCCTTTAATCCTATTATATTATCGTTGAATCCTTTTTTGTTATACAGTAAAACTTCTCTAAGACGGACAGCCGTGGGACTGGTGAAAACTGTCCGTCTTACAGAAGTGTCCGCGTTAG
>JBANCZ010004547.1:0-10053 GCA_037040025.1 Sphaerogastrella javana | reverse complement strand
CACACACACACACACACACACACACACGCACACACACACACACACACACACACACGCACACACACACACACAGAAGCACAGGCTGTCCTTCCGTTTATGAAGTGAAAATTTCAAGAAAACTGACAACAAGCAGCCAGCAGTACTATAGGCATTTTTGCCTTTTGTTTCATGTCGTTGTTTATTGTTGCCGTTGCTGTTGTTGCATTAAAGTGGCGTAAAGACAAAAACAAACTAAATAATTATCTAACATTATTTACAGTCAACGCTTTTTGTTCGCTTCCTGCCACACCCGCATGTCCGCACATTCGCCGAGCCATTCCACCTTCCATCACCCAATTTGAATGTCTTGTAGGGCTGCTTGTTCTATCTATCTCTCTGGTCCTGTGTCCTGTGTAATCTCAGAATCGCTGAACTGTATTTTGGCATAAAATTTCAAGTGCTCG
Organism: Sphaerogastrella javana; assembly: GCA_037040025.1. NCBI lineage: Eukaryota > Metazoa > Arthropoda > Insecta > Diptera > Drosophilidae > Sphaerogastrella > Sphaerogastrella javana. Next base: position 9,610 of record JBANCZ010004547.1, on the reverse strand, counting down.
TCCCTAGCATGAAGCAACAACACCAACAAAAAAAAAAGCGCACACCATTTGCAAAAACCATAAGAAAAACAACCAAAAAAGAGAAAAAAAAGAAAAAACGGGAAAAAGGCAAAGGCACCCAGAATAGAGCATAGTATGGCATCATGGCTGTAGAAGCTGCATTGTGCTGATGAGTTGACCTGTTCTCTGTTCTGAAGTTTCAGCATACCAAACCAAAAACAAAAGAAAAAAACTCAGCTTTAAGTATAGACAAAAAACCCTGTAAATGGTTTTGTGTTTGTGTGTGTGTTTGAGTGTGTGTGTATGTCGATGTAGTGTAGTGTAGTTAAGTGTAAACAAAAGCTGCCTGAGCACAGAGGCTTTGTTATTTTAGTAGAGTAGCACTAGTTCCCTTTCCATTTTCCCTACATTTTTTATATGTATGCCATAGTAGATGTTGTTACAATTATTGTTTATTTTGTTGGGAATAGTCACTTTAGTTGCTAGTGCTCAGCTGTTGTTCGTTGGAAATGAATTTGTTAGATGTACTATAACATATATAGAGCAAATGCAAAGTTTTGTTTGAGCCGGGCAATCGGAATATGAAATTAATGAGAAACAAATAGTGCGGGAATTTTGTAGAATTTTTATTTCTAGTGCGTTTCATTTAGGAAATTTAAATATTATATATTCCTTATAATAGTTTATTATATTGAAAACTTTTAGCCTCGTTCTTTAGTAAAAGTTTTACATATTTCTAGAAGTATAAAACTCTTTTTGAAGTTTTCAAAAATATAGATACATTATTTTCTCCAAAAACAAAACTCAATTTTCTTAGATTAATCTTTCTAATAGAATCGTTTTTGTATTAAATAAAAATTTTAAAGCCACTTATTACTGTAAGACAATGATAGTCCCTCAAAAGACTACTAGTCTTAATGTATACATATAGTAGTTAATGGTTCTAGCTACTTAAATTACCATTTTTCCATTTCTTGGTATCGATTGCATTACAACTGACTGAAGGCAAAAGCCACTTAATGAAATCAACAAAAGGTAAAGCTGAGAAACCGCCAACGGCTGGAGCAAAATGCTTTCTAGCTGCTGGCATTGTGAGCTAGCTTGTAATAATTGAGAGAGAATGCGGTAACAGCAAAAGGAAAGACGTCTAATGCCAGGACACTGGTGGCCATAACAACAGCAACAACACCATTTTCCGTTTAATGATGCTAATTAAATCTAAAGAAAAATGTTATAGCTAAACATTAGAAAGAGGCAGGCAGTAAGGCCAATTGAATAAGTAAAAACAAGACATTCTTTGGAGTATTGTGTATGAATGTGATGTACTTAATAATGGCTAGATTATTTTAACAGTCATTTTAAGGATCCTTTAGCCAAGTGCTATAAGAGCTTCAACTCTTTGCGTGCCATGTTAATGAACTTTTGGCCAAGTCTGCAAGTCGGGTGTCTTCTGCAACAGCTGTCAGTTGTTGCAACTAATGAATTCGCTTAAAAAGCGTAAAAAGAAACATACAGAAAAATCTGGAAAACTGTAAAATAAAATAAATATATAGAAGAGTCAGGCATGAACTCAGTCAGTGGCAAAACAAACACGCGCTCATTGCAGAGCAGCAAAACTGAAACTGAAACTGAAACCGAGTTTTAATTATTTTTACTTGACTGTCATGTTTGCTGAGGCCACGCCCACAGCGTCAGCGCCAGTTAATATCGCCGTCAACTGAAGCACAAATGATAAAATGCAGTTGCCTTAGCTCCCAAAAGTCGATGTCTTAAACTGAAACTGACTCTGTCCTTAGTGCTCTGCACTCTGCACTCTCTGCTTGGAATTCTGTTTTGACGGCCAACTTGTTTACAGCCAAAAATTTGAACATGTTGCAGCATGGCGAACGCAAAAATCCGGGCTCTAGATATACGGCGTCTATACGCGAAGCATAAAACTTATTAATAACTTTATGCTACTTAAGCAAACTGAATCCCAAAAGCGACAGAAAATATAACAACTTCTTCTGCTGTTCTTCCGAAATGCTCTATGTTTTTGGCCTCGTAATCCGCTTAGTTCTCCCCACTCATGCTTAGACCGAACAGAACAGAACAGAATAGGCTATGCATCTGTGGCATAGCCACATTTTGCCGCCACGCCCACCGTGACGCCCATACCCGAAAAAAGTTGAACCTCACAATTACAAGCAGTGCAAGTTTGGTCACCAGAAATACTTGTAGTTCATTATCAGCTCTTAGTACTTAATTCTTTCTAGTTCTTCCTCTCTCTCTCTCTCTCTCTCTCACTCTATCTCTATCTTTCTCGCTTTTTCTGCCTCTGTCTCTGTATTTATCTCTTAGCTCAATGAACAAAAGTTGCAAACTATCTACGAGTAACTATACAATTCTTGTGCTCTTAGAGCTAAAGGATTGCGCTTTTTGCTTTAATATTTTATGTGATGTAGTATTTTGTACGTTAAGCTTTAATATTTATTAAACATTTTACATTTTAAAAGTTATACTAGATAACATACTACATAATATACTACATATAATGATGATAATAATACAATGATATAATAATATAAATTTTATTTATTTTATTACTTATTTTATTTTCTTGGAAAAACTTTTTTCTAAAAATACTTGGAGATACTACCTTGATCAAAGAGTTTCCCGAATCTATTTGGAAAATTGAAAATACGAGTTTATCTTAATCTTTAAAGTCAAACGAAGACTCTCTAAAGCATTTAAGCCGTTTGCATTGTTATATTGATAGTATTTCAATTAATTGTTTAAAAAAATGAAAATGGTAAATGGTAAATTAAAAGTTCAAAGCGACAAACGAAGCATAAAATTTGCGCGAATTCTAAAAATATATTTCATAACCTTAAAACTGTCTGCTACTCACACAACTGCATCCAATCCATTAATAATCTATTAATATTAAATTCCTTAACTTTTTCACCCAAACTCTTACTCCCTGTAGCGGTTCTTGCGATGATTTTCGTGCTGTACACTCGTAAACGCAAGACGACCAAGAAGAAGAAGCGCTCCGGCACAGAGAAGGATGTGCGTGAGACGGTGATTAGCTATGAGGATGAAGGTGGCGGCGAGGATGATATGACGGCATTCGACATAACCCCACTGCAAATACCAATCAGTGCACAGAGCGGCACAATGCCACCGGATATAGCCGCCTGCAAGATGCCCATTATATGTGAGTAAACACGTGCCACATGCCACACGATTGCCTGTGCCTTGCACAGAGTTTTGTGCCTCTACAGAATTATAAATGTGTCCTTTCGTATTTCGCTTTCGGATGGTGCTATACAGATCCTGTGATGACACTGCTGCCACCGGGTCAGGAATTGAATGTGGCGTATCTGATGGAGGAGCGAAAGCAGCGAATCGACAAGGATCCCAATGCGCCGCCCTTCGATGACCTGCGCAATTTTACGTTCGAGGGCAGCGGCAGCATTGCCGAATCGCTTAGCTCGTTGGCATCAGGTGAGCACTGCCAGTACACACTGTAATCACACAGAGCTACAACTTGCTCTCACACTCCAAGCCACCAAGCCGTCTCTCACACTCTGTCTCTCCCTCTCTCTCGTTTGTTGCAGGCACCGACGATGAGAATCAAGACTTTAACTATTTACAAAATTGGGGTCCACGTTTCAATGCCCTTGCCGCGATGTACGTGCATGATAAAGCGAAAACCAAGCAGCAGCAACAACAGCAACAACAGTCACAGCAGTCTCAACAGACGCCCCTAGAGGGCGCCACCACGTCCGTGAACAGTGGACTGTCCGTGGTAGCCACGGGCAGCGGTGCCGGGCCGGGCGGCGGTGCTGGCTCAACAGCAACTTAGCACGATAAAGTTGTATTATAAAGGAAAAAAAAAATAAATAAAATTAAAACCAAAAATAAATGAAAAGTAAAAAAAAAAAATTAAAAAAAAATACATAATATACAAATTTAATATAAAATAGAAATAAAAATGAAAATAAAAATAAAAATAAATAGTTAAGTTCGTAGTTAAACAAAAATGTTGTTGCAGCTGTAAGCTGTACCAGGATGTGGTGGCTACACTGCAACAAAAACTCAAGCGTTCAATGTATATGTGAGAGTAACTGCATAAATACGTGAATGAGAATGATTGTGTGAGTGTTTGAAATGAGTGCTAGCATGAGTATCTGTGTTTCTATTTTAGGTTAGTTCGTGTACGTTTCTATAAAACTGCATTCTGTGCAGGAACTGTTACAGCTCTATAAATAGTTAATGAGGCATAGCAAAATAATACTATCGAATAAGTACAACAATCGCATAAAAAACGACTGTCAAATGCCCCAAAAAAAAGTATACCTTCTAAAACAAAAATCAAAAAATATGAGTATTTCAAACTTCCATTTCTATTTTACTACAGTTCAACATTTGTTTATGCCAAAAGAGTGTAGAATTTCTTTAGCAAATGTTCCAAACTTTCGTATAAAATTTCAGTGAATTTGCTTAGCTAAATTTATCTATAAAACTGTAAAAAAAAAATTAGACAAAAAATTAATATAATTATATAAAAATATATAAAATATAATAAATGAAACTACGTATAAAATTGGGAAAGCTATGATGAAAATGTTATATGAAAAGAGTTTGTGAAACTTCATCAAATAAAACTAGTTAAAAACCCCTAAATCACTTCCTCATTGCTACCCTCCCATAAAAAAAAGGAACACCCTGTATAAATATGACATTAACTTTAGCATGTAAGTGGCGTCTCTACAGCCTGCTCGAACTATGTAACCCTTTCCTTTCCCGAGTCCCGCCCACAACTATCCAACCGATATACACAGACACACACTAACATATATACAGCAAGCGGCTGTGTGGAACTTTTTGCTTTTCATTTTTGAGTATTTTTTTTTTTTTTTTGGTTTTTTTGGAACTTGTGGCACGTGTGCGATTGCGAAACGATTTCGCACCTGCAACGAGCGGTTGCCACTGGCCCCAGTTGCATGCTCACGTGGCTGCCACAAAACTAAACTGAAAGCAACAACAACAAGAAGAGCAACAAAAAGCAGCAGCCGCATGCAAAAACTTTGGTGAAATTTCAAACAAAAAATATAAAAAAAAACAACAACAACACTTACAAAACGTAACTGTAACATAATTTTGTATATACATATATATTATATATATATATATATTTAACTTAAACATATATATATATATATATCTACGGACATTATGTAATTTTAATACTTAATTGAATGAAATGCGTAATAAACGACATTTAAAGGCATAATGGAACACAAACTACTAGACTAATTGACTACAATTAAATTAAATTAAATTAAAAACTAAAACAAAAAAAAACCTACAATTAAATTTAACAAACTTAAATTTAATGTACGTAAACGAAAAGTTGATCAAACAAATTTTCATATTTCTGCATTTACTAGCAAATACACACAATAAAAAATGAAAAACAAAAAAAAAAACACACAGAAATGTGGCAAAAAAAAATATTCAAAAGGAAACTATAATGAAATAAAAAATTGGAAAATGACAAACGATAAATGAAAAACAGAAGAAATTACCACTACAGTATAGTGAAATTATAATAATACGATATATAATGTAATATGTATTAAACGATGAATCATAATAGAGCGCAACGGGGCAATTGCGTTTAAATTTATATTTACATTTACATTTACGTTAGTTAATGGACAATTTGTTAGTAGTTAGCATTTAAGTGTAATAATTTTTTAAAAATCAAATAAACAACACAACATGAACAAGAACAACAACAAAAAATCAAATAAAAATTGACAAATGAGAAACTATCAACAATATTTTTTTTACTAACTGTTCGCTGTGTAAATCTTTCATGTTTTGTTTAATCCTAACATTTGTTTATATATATTTTATATTCAAATTTATTTTGTATATTTTTTATTATTTTCGTATATGAGTTTTAATTAATTCTTTAATTTAAATTTGTGGCTCATCTAAAATCAAAAGACAATGGGAAAAATAAAGGAGTTCTTACGTCCTTCATTTACTTCCCAGGTGAGTCTCTATTTGTATTGCTTATTATCCTTGTTGTATTGATAGTCTCATCAAAATCACTCTCAATTTTTCATTCTATCTTTCTTTTTTTCCCTCTTTATCTGTAGTTGGAAACTAAGTAAGTGTAAGCCAAGCCTAAAGCTGTAAATACAAGGATATAACAAAGTAAACTCATCTCTCACTCACTTTGAAGCTCTGTCTTCTCTTGTAACTCAATCTTTCATTCTCTGCTCTTTCACTATACATGTCTCCTCAAAATGTAGTCTACAAAAACATAAAAAATTGAAAGTGAAAGTGTAAACCAAAAGAAAATCCATTGCATTTCATTTAATCTCATGTTGGTTGCCTCTATTTTTCCACACACTTTTTTTTCGAGTTGAAAGCGTTAATTGAGAATTTTTCAACAAATTTCTTTCTATACCTCGTTCTTCGACTCAATTCAATAACTTTACAAATTTGATACAAAAAAGTGAAGCTTTTTCTCTTCCTTTTCTCTCTTTCTCTCTGTCTATCATTCTTTCTTGGTCTATTTTCATTTTCAAATCTACTCTCTTTGCTGTGTTGTCCTTTGCTAGTTATAAACAAGCATTGACACTGCCTTCACTATCTTTTTGCCACTTCCTGCTGTATTTCCTTTCACTCTATGCGTTCTATGATGTCGCTGGCACGCCCCTAGCAAAAACGGAGCCAATTTTTAGCTTCAATTGCTTAGGCTTGTCCTTGTCTGTGCCTAACGATCCTTGAAACCTGTGAATCCTGCACAACTTAAGCGTTAAACAAGCCCAACTTTAATGTGGCGCTACAATTTTTCAAGGTGTCAAAGTGGTATAATTGTAGACATTTATATTCGACTAACAAACACCCTATATTTATGAAAACTCTATCACTATGAGGTCTACGCATAGTTGTTCATTATATAATTTCTATGGTATTTCGAGTGAGAAGTTCTTTTATTTATGTTCTACCCTGTAAACTAATTTAGTTTAAGTTAAATAGTATGGCTCCAATTCTCAGAAAGTATTGGTTTTCAATTTTTACATCAAAAGTGCTAAACGATACCCTGTAAATTCGTTTAGTCTAGGCATATTTTTAGTGAGTTAATAATATTTATCAAGCAGTTAATTTAGCCTGCTATTATTTTCCACTTTAACTTTGATGTCTGCACAATCAATATACACTTTCTCACTCACACTCTCCCTGTCTGTCTCTTGGCTCTTTCATGGAAAACTTTCAGCGCCTGGCGAAGCCTGAAAAACTCAACGGAGCAAACGACAGGCGACAAGCAACAGCAACAAAAACAAAAACATGCAATGCGTTTTATGCTAGGCCATAGCAAAAAATATATATATATCATCAACAACAACAACAACAACAACAGAAGAATTTTTGTTGTATTCTCATAAAAAAGGCTAACCTGACCTTAAAGGTTTGCGGCCTCAGTCTGGCCTCCTTTATACGGTTGCTGCTGGTGTTGGTGTTGGTCCTAGTCAACGCGCGGCTCGTCCTTGTGATTTGCTTCGATAACATTTTTTTCCTTACCCTGCGTTTATTTTTTATACTTTTCCTTTTTTTTTTTGTGTCGCATAATAAATGAGGCAGCTTTTGTGCTATCGATATGAAATACGAGAATTGAGTAGACGCAAATTTTGGCTGATAAAATTGATAGCCGCAATTAGTTTAAAGATAACACCCAATGGGGGAAAAAAAAATGTTGTGTCTGCTGGATTACGTGCTGAGTGTCATTACTTCAAGTATATATACATATTTACACAATTTGAGTGACTCTGATGTGATGCAGCGAGCATTATGATTCATAATAATCGAATGTTTTAAATGTATCTTAAAGATACTTTTTACTTAGACTGAAGATATATGGTATATAGAAATGATTTTGACTTACAAATCTTTAAGATTGATTCTAGGCATTATATTATATTTAAGATATATATAAAGTAAGAGTCAATATGAAACAGAGATGAAAGAGGACGCGAAAGAGAATTGATATTTAGCTCCGTAAGAGCCTATGACATGACTGCAGTTGAATTTCAAATAAATTTTAAAAATACTTAGCATGTAATAGACTCAACTACTATGGTATTAAAGGTTTCAAATAAACTTACTATATAAATTAAAGTATGTGAAAGGATGAGAGAAAAGTAGAAATGAGTGGAAATGAAAGGGAGTAAAAAGAAAAGGATCCAACCCCAACCGCATAAAAAAAAGACTAAAGAGTGAGATTAAAAATGATGCAGAAAGAAAAAGTCAAAAAGAAAACGACCTATGAGAGCAATCTGAGCTTAGGTATATATATGAATAGTATGTATTACTAGAAGATGAGAATTAGTGCAAATAGAGAATGTGAATATCAGAGAGCACTCTCAGAAGCTGAGTATGTGCCTATCCCCCCACAATTAAATCCGATACATTTAGTAATCTTAAATAAAGCATTTACATAAAATTCATCCAATGTCAAATACATTTGTAATGCATTTGTTTTTTGTATTGCGAATCGTAATTAAATTAAATAAATTACAAATTAATAGGTTCTATTCCATTCCATTTATTCCACATATTCTAAAAGCTCCATTTTATGTAGAATTTCATTTAATTTCTAGCAAAAACTTTACTGCCTGTGGCACCTAGTTAATCCCATTGTTTAATTGCTGCAAATATTTGGCAAATATCATTGACTTAACTTCGGAAATGAGTTGGGCGGGAGGGCGTGGCACTGTTGGCGCCACGTGCTATAAATTCATGTGCAAATTATACAGATTTTGTAACAAATTTTTCGGCTCATGACTTGCAGCTTGTGTCAGAGAATTGTGTTTAAATTATTGAATATCATGCACTTAATTTAATTATTCGAAGCATTCTATACATGTATATATATTTATGAAATTGTTTATGAAATTGTATGTATATTAAACAACAATGGGGAATTTAATGTGCGTCTAATACACTTTCTCCCACTCTCTACATTTCTCCCTCTTTTTCTCTCTATGTTAGCCAAAAAGTAATTTCCATTTGCACCATTTTAGCCAGTTCTATTTTCAGCTCAATTCTATGGGCATTACTTAGTCGCAATTGGTAAACAACCATTGAATGTTGTTATTATTTCTAATTGGCTTTTTCTCAGCTAAAAATCCATCTCTCTTTCTCTCTCTCTCTTTCTCTCTTTGAATAACTGCAACTTCCTATTTGTATCTCTTTCTCTTGCCAAAAATGGTAAAAGTTTCATGTTTTGTAGCCCCCATTTAAATATAAATTATCGCATTAGCATTACATTTAATTAGCTGGCATAAGTGCTATTCGCTGTTGTCTCTCAATTTACCTAATCATAATCCTGGACCTATAGCACCCATTGCTTTTCGATTTATAGCTCCATAGATTTTTGTCACCCTATTATTACTACTTAAATGATGCTCAGATGCAACTAATTAAAATTTTCAATGATTTCTTAATAAATTTACTTTTTTCTATTATTATTATTATTTTTTTTAATAATAATACTCAGAATTTTGTATTTAAAATGTTTTATATAAAGCCTGTTGGTAGGTGT
>JBANCZ010004546.1:0-10055 GCA_037040025.1 Sphaerogastrella javana | reverse complement strand
TTGCTCTGCTCCTGCAACTGCTTAAGCGTCTGTCAGCTCTGGATGTTGCTGCTTTTGTTGCTGTTGGTGTTGCTGCTGCTTATTGTTATCCTCTCTCATTGCAGAGCTTACAATTTACAATTTGTTGCACGGGGGTTGGCGCACTTAACCTTATCCTGCCCCTTCTCATTGCAAGCCTCTTCGACTCGTGGCTGAGTTTAGTTTTGTGTGTCTTGGGATCGAATTGTACTCATTACAGGCATGTGGGCTTGAATGGGTCTCTCTTCCTCTCTGTCTCTGTCTGTCTCATTACCACTCTCTCTCTCTCTCTCTCTCTCTCTCTCTCTCTCTCTCTCTCCTTCTCTCTCTCTCTTTCTCCCTCTCTTTCTCCCTCTGAGAGTTGTTGCTGCTGTTGCACTGATAAGTGCACGTCTGGCGGCTTAGCGCTCACCGTGTGTGCCATAGTAAGTTATCAGTTGGATGTTGTTGTTTTTAAGGCACTCTAAGGTTAAGCCCCATTGTCTAGTGCCTCTCATTCTCCCTCTATCTACCTCTCTCTCCCTCTCTCTTTCTCCCTTTGTGTGAAACGGTATTTAATGGGCACACGTGGCACCCAAGAGATTAATGCAACACGTTGCAGCTTTAAACTTCATCGAAATCCATTAAAATATTTTTGAAAATTTATTTATTGTAGATTTTTGTTTATTTTTATATTGTTTGTTTATTTTTTATATATTTAATTTAATAAAATAATTAATTAATTAATTTTTATATTTGTTTTTTATTTCCTTATTTATTATGTTTATATTTATTATTTTTATTTATTATTTTTGTAGTTATTTATTTATTTATTCATTCATTTCACCATAATCATATATAAATAAATACTTATTTATCTATATATATATTTATTTATTCAGTTATTTATATGTTTATTGTCAGTTGCGCCCTACTGCTCCTTTGCTTTGTATGGCATTTTTTGCTTAATTGAAATTCCCAAAAAATTAAACAAATTTGGTGAAATTTTCGATTTGATTTTGAACCTTTTTGCTAATGATGCGTATTTTCGCACATTTGTACAGATTGTTTGGGTCCACCAAAGAGTTGGAGAGAAAGCGGGAGAGAGAATGTGTGAGAGAGAGAGAGACAAAGAGAGACGTATCCAAAAATTTTAATGAAATTTTTGCAGCAAGTTTTCTATGTTGTCAACGTTTCAAACGCAAAATCAAATCAAAAGCAATTAAATCATTGCAATTTTAGAGCAGAAAATACAGATAGAAAGAGACAAAAAGAAGAGAAAGAAAGAGAGAGATAAAGAGAGACAGAGAGTGAGAAAAGGAGAGAGAGAGAGGGGGGGATAGATAGAGTAGGATATGTGCAATCGGTAATTGAACTGACAATTTGCACAATTTGTTTGAATGAATTTTTGCCCTGAAGATTGTGTTTGAGTATGTGAGTGTGAGTGTATCTGTGTGTGTATGTGTGTATCTTTGTGTGTGTGAGTGTATCTGTCAGTTCTCGTTCTGAATTAGTTATGCGTATTTGGCAAATGGACAGCGCGCTTCAACTTGATGCCAGCGAAATTGGATTAGAGTTCATTTGCATGCCGCAACTGTTGGAAAAAAATGAAGAGGCGCAACAGTTGCAATACAGCCAACAACAACAACAACAACATCAAAAATACCATCAACAACAACAACAATAACGAAAGCAACCGCAACAACAGCAACAATTCATGGCATTTCGACAGTTTAACACTGCGCATGTGACCACACACAGAGCATGACAGACTTCGGCATACCCTCGGCTCTTGCTGTTTGTTATGTAAACAAAGACTAACTCTGGCTGTGCCCTGTCTACGCCCCTTTAAAAGAGCGAGAGGGGGCCTGGTCAAGGGATTGTGGACTAAGGGCCTCGGGCCATGGGCCATGGGCTTTTGCGGTGTGTCTGCGACAACTTGTAATTTGACTGTTCGAATGTTACAGCAGTTTAGCTGCCTAGAAAGGGGTGGCGGGAGAAGGGAAAGGGGTCAAAGGGGCAGCTGTAGGCGTTGGGTCTTAGCATCCTTTGGCACCCCGACGACGACGACGATGACGACAATCGATAAATGGTTAACTTAAAGCGAATTAAAGTCTTTTGCGGGCACTATTATACCTTACGATTATTTGAATGTGTGTGGGTGTGTGTGTGTTTGAGTGTGTGTGAGTGTGTGTGAGTGTGGGAGTGTGAGTGTGTGTGTTTGTGTGTGAAATGTATGGCATTTACAGCACCTTTGCCTGTTATTTCATTAATTTTGAAACGCCTATATGTTCGATCAAAAAAAAATAAATAGTGGGATATTCTAGGTTAACATGGGACTAAGAGTCCACACCTAATCCCAAATAACTGAACAGTAGCACCCAACGTGCTCAAGGGAAAAAGTAAATGAGGTAATAGAAATCTAGAGATTGAAGGGAATTTTATGCTATATAATTGTGTATACAGTTTGTCAAGTAATTCTATGGAAATATAATATAAAAATTTAAAGGAATTCGTTTAAAGTTGGAAATCAACAGAACGATTTTTTTTTATTACTTTTGTTGGTGATAGGGATAGTGATAGGGACTAACAAAACAAATCAATTGAAAATTCTAATTCTAATTCAAATTTAACAGACTTTCTTCCATGAACTCGGTCTATCTGTCTTTTTAAATATCTCGAATCTTAAAGTATACTACCACGCCTTGGCCTGCCTAGGACGCCCTCTTTGCAGAAATACAAACACAATCATACAACCATACCCACACACACACTAATATACCCTTTTAGTAGTTTTAAGTGTAAAGTCTAACGAAAACAACATTTGAGCTGATTGCGTTTTGATAAGTACGCTTTCAATGGCTGTGTGTGTGTGTGTGTGTGTGTGTGTGCGCGTTATGGCGAAACGTTTACAGAACACTCCCAAGAACCCAAGAACCCAAACGGCCCGTAGCAAAGAGACAGTTGCCGACCCATTTCACATAACGTGTAAACAAATATTTTATACCCTAGAAAACAGTACATATTATAATAAGCATAAGATGACTAAATGAAAATAAAATTGTCCAAATCAGTTTAAGGGACATTTTAATTATTTATGTAAATTTAATATATTATTTATTTACTAAAGTATAATAGTGAAAGTATAATTAAAAACCAAAAATTACAATATAAATAATATTTTATGAATATGTAATAAATATACCAACTTTATATTTTATTTTTAATTTAATTTCAATTTTTAATTGAATTTAATAATAAGAATTAAAGCAAACTTCAAACCAGTTTTTTTGCTCTCAACAGATCTTGCATTCAAAAAATTTCCCATTTATCTACACAAAGAGCAGCTGTTGCTAATACTCTAAATATCCCAACAGCTCTAAATGTCCCAACATGGCAGCGCTGCAAATTTCCCTTGCCTTGGTTACTTGTTGCTCTTCCAAATGATAGCAAAACTTAAATATTCTCTTTTATAGAGTACTTACGGTGTGCTCTGAGCGTTTTAATGAAAGAGAGAGTATGTTAAATTCGTTCATACTCGCTTAAGAGCAGCGTAGGAGTAGTTTTATGTTCATGTGTGTGTGTGTGTGTGTGTGTGTTTGTGTACTGTCACCCAATAACCGCAGCATTGCGTGACCAGCGTGCATATGTGTGGTTTACGTTTTGCCTTTGTGGGTTGTAAGTTGTGGATGGCATTTAGGTGGATTGTGGGCTGTAATTGCTGCACGTGTGTTTGTGTGTGTGTGTGTGTGTGTGCTCTTAGAGGCATGTTATGCTTAGGGTCAATCGCTGTGCTTATGAATGTTTGTGTGTGCGTGTGCGTATGTGCTCGCTTTCAAATAATATTGGGAATTTCGTTGACACTAATTGAAAAATGCCGTAGATTAGCTGCAGCCTTAAGTAATGGCAAATAATTGACGTACGCTCTTAAGCGCCCCAAAAGTCTGTCAACCCTCAATTTTCTCCATTTTTTTTTGTCCCAGTTTAACAGTTGCTGCCCATAAAAGAGAATTATGCAAATTTGCTCGTTGCGCTCGAACACTTTTCCCCCCCTCCCCTAGCCAATTGAAGGGCCACTAAGTGCTTTGGCTACGGCTTCGATGTGGCTCATAAGCATAACAACAACAACAACAACAACAATAATAAAAATAACAATATACAACAGCCAAAAAAAATGGCAACAACAATAGTAGCAGCAACTACATTTTGTGTACCCAAAACAAAATATACCCTGTAAAATACCCTCTAAAATGAATAAAATGTTTGTGTGCTCATACAATACATGTGCTAGTCGTCGGCTGTTGAAAAGTCAAGGGACTTTGCTCTCTACTCATGGTCGGTTCTCTTGAGTGAGGGCAAGTGAGTAGTCGAGGTCGGATGGGGGCACATAGCATAGATAGATTAGTCACGAGCAGAGCAGTGAGGGCTCTTGAAATAATTCAATTTGCTTTTTTAGTCGGTCAGGAGAACGTGAACAGAAGTCGGGCCTGCTCTACATACACACAGGGCTCTCCAAGTTGGCTAAGGCTCTGTTATCGCAAGGCAAGAGGGCAAGTAAGTCAGACATGGAATAGCAGCCGACACAGATTTGCCTATGCCTAAAAAAAAAAATTGAGTTTAATAACCAAAAATGATAGCCATAAATCAATGATTATTGCCCATTGTGCGGGAGCATTGTACGCGTTGGCATCGCACTCAGATACCATTGGGTGGATGGGTGCTAGACTTTGGTTTGGTGGTGCTGCTATGGTGTGACGGTTGCTCTGGGCATCAAGTTGTTTGGCGCTTTAAAGTGGCTACAGAAATCCGAGATATTTTTATGGGCATTTGCCAGATAAAGACACTGGCCAGACCGAACTCTCAGTCGCCGTTTTGTCTCTCGTCCTCCCAAGTTCCTCCCTAGCACCCTCTTTTATATTACCCTCTCTCACTCTCTCTCTCTCTCTCTCTCTCTCTCTCTCTCTCTCTCTCTCTGTTTGTCTGTCTGGTGTCGCTTAACTTGGGCTTCTGTCACTTTTGTCGCTCTGCGCACAATAATAAATTCAGCCACATAATATTGAAAATTCCCAGCTAAGGGCCTTCGCCACACGGCCCTGTGTTGAGTTATAAAACGTAATTGAGGTTGTATTTCATGCCAAATGGTTTTTCGACGTTGTCGGTGCCGGTGCAGGTGGTTGGGTGCTACACCCTGTAAATTGAAGGCTATGATAATCGCATTTACGCTTTTAAAATCCCCAAAAGCTCTGCGGGAATACTCACACACACAGAAACCCGTCTTTTTTTCTATAAACATAAAAAAATGACAATTTTCATATATAGATTATTATGGATCAGCCGATTTAAAGGCCGAGCAAAAACTATAGCAAATGCAGTTTAAAGCTTCTACTAATGCCAAAAGCTGATTGAAAGTTTTAATATGAAATGCAAGTAAATCGTTATTAGGCTTTTTCATAGGGTTTTTTTTTTAAAGCCTGTATTTTTTTGTGTTTTTTTTCTATCTATTATCAATCGATTTCAAATTGGCGTTAAATCATTATTATATATGAGCACACTTTAATCCAGTTATAATTATTAATTTGCCATAAATTGAAAGGCGTAAATTATGTTTTTATCGCCAGCTCTGGCAACGCGTTTTCATATATCATCTTTAATCGAATTCTCCGGATATTTTTGCGGCCAACCAATTCGTATGAATTTACCGTACCAACACAAATGACACTTATATAAACATATATATCCATGAGAGTATATATACATACGTATTTTATATGTCTATGGTAGACAATGGTCACTGGCATTACAGCTGTAACAATGGACCCCGCCTCGGTTTTGTCTATGTAGTAATAGGCGTATACCTGCTCCGTACTCCAATGCCATGCCTAATGTAAATTAATTGCCCATACAAATTAGCCAGAAAAACAAAAATGTTTTCGATTAAAACGCACAGCGAAATGCCTAAGTAATTTAGAGTTACATGGCTTGACTTTCGAATACCCTGTAATAGTTTTTACCGGAAAAAATAAGGGAAATTATAGATTAGGAGATTTTCCTTTGAAATGGTGGTATTAGATTAACAGTTTTAAGCTTTATATATAAACATTGAACTAATATACCCCCCTTAGCAATAAATTACAGGTAATTGGCAACAATATTGCCGTGTGGCAAGCAAACAAAAGCGAAAATGTCGCTCGTTATTTTTAATCAGTTATCAAAATTTATTGTTGAAAATTTGTCCGAACGCATACGACCTCTAGGTGAAAGGGGGGTGGTGGGAGGGGAAGAGGAGGCACTGGACTAGCCCATATAGTAGGCAGAGCAATGCAAGTAGGGGTGTGAATAGCTATAGAAGTGGGAGTAAATGTAGGAACAAAAGTGGCAGTAGAAGTGGTCTAGAAGAGGGTGTAAAAGTGGGTATAGTAGGGGAACGGGTGTAGTAGAGGGTGTAGAAGAGGGTGTCGTAGGTACCCAATGCCCCCTGTGTATGTTCATTATCATTTTTGTGGGCGTGTGTGTGTGCGTAGTACTTGTTGGAACATTTACGCGAGTTTAATTAAGTTGCCAGGCTCATGTTGCATTTTTGAACTTGTTTATAGACCAACGAAAATAAAACGGCGTTCTAAAACCATTAAAGTTAATGGCCAAAAAACAAAGAGCTGATAAAATAAACAGCGGCAAAAGCGTCAGATATAACCCGCAGTTTAGAGAGGTAGAGTCAGAGAGAGAGAGAGATAGGGAGATAGGAAATGTGGGAGCTCGCTTGCTCAAATGCAATTCGATATTTTTGCCTGTGTGCGCCAGAACTATTTGCCAAATGAACAAACAGCCACAGGGCTTTTACACTCGACTGGCATATACTAGTCTATTACACTTTCCAACCCCTCCCATTCCTTTTTTGCCATTCTCTTTAGACAGCTAAGGCTGTAGCTCTTATATTGTTCGCATTTGGAGCCCTGCAAATGGATGTGTAGCTGCTGACAGCGCTTGAACGCCCTCTTTAAACTTAAGAGGGCTTCTGATTTCGTTGAGCTTAACACTTAACCCAGATGAACTGTATAGCTCTTGGTTAGGTCGGTCAACTACTTACAAGCTAGCATATTTTCCCGCTCGTACTACATTTGTTCACACTCTTTTCTCATTACCATTACTCAATCGAACCCGCTTATACGCTCAGTTTGACCTCTCCCTTCCGAAATGTACCGATTATCGATATCAGTTATCGGAAACGGTTACTGGAAATACTATACATCACTGAAAATAATATACTATCAGGAAAACTCTATACTGTACGGAAAATACTAAATTCAGGGTCTTTCTGTTGATCAAAAATCGTTTTTACTAATTTCAAATTTCTCTTTTAAATATATTTCAAGATTCCTTTGCAGCACTTTTTAAAGAATTCATTTTGATCGTTAACTATAATTTTGTTTCCTCAAAAACAGTGTGACCAGCTTCGATTTGTTATAAAACGTTTACATTTTAGTGTAAACACTAAAGAAGGCGCTGTTTAAAGCCTTTTTGTGGCATATTAAACACTTGGACTATCAGAGAGTTTATCTTAAGCGAGGGATTAGCTTTAAATGGCAAATCAGCCCAAATACTACAAATATATATATGTATATACCTATATAAACGAACTGCTGTACACTTAGGGCTAATGCGCTGTCAGTGGGACATTAAAAGAGCAATTGAAAGCACAGTAAACTCCCAGAGCAAGGCACCAGAAGCCCCCATTGGGCAGGTGTAGAGGCAGGGGCTGAAGCCGGGGCCGGCAGAACGTGGCCTGCCTTGCAATTAAAGTCACCATGGAGCCAGGTGCTGAAAGCCGGCAGGGAATTAATGTGGGGTTGATTGGGTCGTTGGGGGTATTGGGGTGTTCGGGGTGTTCCTGGTGTGTGTGTGTGTGTGTGTGTGTGTACTGTCACAACAACAACAACAAGTGTGACAACTGTAGCTTAGCTTAGCTCAACGCTCGCACGATTCAATTAGAAACAAAAGCCATTTTATAATTGAAATGAGCCTAGCCACGCCCCCCGAGGCATCAGCGAGAGAAAGGCGGGTGGCAGAGCACCAAAATAAACGCAATATGTACCAAAAATGAGCATCAATAAATATATTTTTGTACGTACGAAAACAAAAATTAATGGAAATGTTTGAGGTAAGGGTTTAGGCAAGAGATAGAGGGAGAGGGAATGGGGGAGAGAGATGAAGAAGAAACCAGTGAGAGAGGGAGATAGAGACTGAGGTAGTGAGTAATTGGGAGGGTGTTAGTGAAATATAGAAAGAGATACACAGAGAAAGAAAGAGAGAGAGATAGACAGAGAAAGAGAGAGATGGAGATATGGAAATAGATAGAGATAGGGTGAGAATCATATAGACAGTAATTGGAAGAGAATAGGCGAGATATAGATGTATATATCAGAAGATAGAGAATGAAAATGAGTGATTGAGATTGAGATACAGAGAGAGATAGAGAGAAAGACTGAAAGAGACGAAGAATCTGGAAGAAAGATAGAGTGTATGTAAAAGTGAACGGAAGGTAGAAATATCAATAGGGATAGATAGTAAGTGATTGAGTAATTGAGTGATTTAGCGTAAGGAAGAGAGGCGGAGAGAGGGAGAGAGTGAGACAGAGAATAATAGCTGCTGATTGTATATTAGACACTGCATCATGTAATTGAAAAGTTTGTGACAGCAGCAACATTATTGCCATTATCAACTAGAACAACATAATCATCATCATCATCATCATCTTCATCATCATCGTCATCATTGTCAGCGTAATCAACAATAACTTGTGCGCCAAGCATCATGCCCGACGCTCAATTTATCACTGAGGATGCTCGCGGGGGAGGCGGAGAGGCGTGACAACTGGCTGTGGCTCGTGGAACTGACTGATGATGCGTGTGACTAAGCACAAAAATTCTCCCAGCTATATATGTCTCCAATTCAACAATGCTGTCTGCCGGCTGCCGCTGCTCCTCTAATCCCCTCTCTCATTGCTACTGCTGCTGCTGCGTCTCTCCCGCTCTTCCTATTCCTACTGCTACTGTTGCTTCTCTTACTCTCTTCCCATATTCGCTACTTCACTTCCTCTCTCATTCCCATTGATACTGCTGCTCCCTTCGGTTACCCCCTCTTCCACTCCCCTTCTCGCTCTCTCTCTCTCTTTCTCTCTCTTATTCCCGCTGCTTCTGCTACTATAGCTTCATTCTTTGCCAGCTTGCACCCAACTCTTGGCCTTCTTTTTGGCGCGCTGATTATGATTGAGTTGACGTCGTTAATATGTTATCGATGACGGACGCGTTCATTCCGAGTCGCGGCAATGTGACTCTGCAGCTTCTATTTGCCACACGCGCTAGCGTCTCTGAACTGGAAGAGAGGAGCAGGAGTAGGAGCGAATGGAGGATGAGCTGCAGAATGAGCTGATTCCAGAGCTTGTATGCTGTCTGTTTGTCGGTTGCTTCATTTAAATCAGTTACATTGCAAGCGGTGTAAACACAAGGAAAGGCAAGAAAGGGAAGGATAAAGAAAGAGAAAGAAAGAGAGTGAGAGAGAGAGACAGAGAAGAAAAAGAGAGACACATGTATGTATATGCGCTTACATGCTGTTGTTATTTGTCTTTTTGAATTATTAATGAATTCGTTGAATGGTTATGGTTTTGGCTATGGCTTCCACTCCTCCTCCATCTACAAATCTTCCTCCGCCTTCAAGTCCGCCTTCGTCTTCTCCTTTGCCTCCAACTACGCCTTCGCCCCCGCCTCCGCCGCTGCCTCCGCCTCCGCCTCCGCCTCTACCCTGCCTCTACCTCTACCTCCCACTCCGCGTTCATGCCCTTCTCTGACTACCATTGCAATTCCTGATCATCTGGCTTTTAATGAAGTCACCAGGCTTGCGGCGAGTTGCTTTCAACGCGGATAAGTTTAATTAAAATCCAGGCACACGCCACGCGCTGCATGCCACGCCCACGAGCTGCCTTGACCGCCGAGCACTACAAAACTTTAAACGGTTTACGCCATAGTGGAAAATGTTGGTGGAAAATGTAGGGAAAAATGTGCATG
>JBANCZ010004545.1:0-10055 GCA_037040025.1 Sphaerogastrella javana | reverse complement strand
TCTTTGGGAAAACATCATCGGGAACGGCTGGTTCGATTTAGGGCACAATATCCGTCTATACGATAGCCCAAACATACTGTTAAAATTTGGATTCATTTGGCGGACCGTTCTCAAATGATGTATTTATTTCAAAACGAAACCGTGTTTGTCAAAGCATTTTTTAAACACTGCGTCTAAATATACATTTTTTTTATTAATCAATTTGTCTTGGGTGTAACGAAGTGCACCTGAGTTCGCTAATATATATATATATATATAATATATATACTTAAGATATAATAGATAGAACAATTATTTGTTTGGTTAGATTATTTCCCAAATAATCAAAGTAACCAAAGTAACTTCATGAGGAAGAAGCAACCTACGTGCAACAGAGTAGAAACCTTTATTAAAGATTAACATTTGATCTATTATTTTGAGTTTTCAATAACGATGTATGTTTATATTCGAACAGATAGGCAGACAGGCGTGGATATGAAATTTAATACACTTCTGATCACAAATATTAACATTTTTATATTAAATATATATACATCAAACACCTAGAGAGTCCCCTTTGCTTATTCTATAAACACATATGTACATTTGCGTATATGCATACACACATACATACACACACACATACACATCGAGTTAGATTTAAAAACCCTTTGTGCTTTTTAAGCCCAGGGTCTAAAAAAATACTAAAAAAAAACCTGTAGAAAAATGCTTTGAACTCAAAACCGGCTTTTGGTATAGCCGAGCGGGACAACAACAAACAAACAACCGCCATGAAAAAAATAAACAAAGTTTTAATTGGTTGCGCAAACAATGTGCACAAGGCACGAAGCACAAAGTGAGGCAAACAAATCTCTACTACTCTGGCAACATCGGACGAACTGGAGAACAGAATAGAGAAACCTCGGTACAAGTACATATGCGAATAGTATGTCTGTACAGTTTGTTCTTCAGTGACGAGGTAGATAAGATTCCGCCGATCAATTTCGTAATCAATGCTAAATTAATCGATATTAAACTTAATAACCATTGATTTGTCAGGTACATGCCTTAATGATGGCAAGGACTCTGTACTGTGGCTGTCTGTCTGTCTGCAGTAGACTGGGAAGTTGGTCTGCGATCACGTTCAACTCGTGAGTAATGTTAAGAAAACCTGAATATGAGGCTTCTACCTGCTGCTACGGCCAGGTTCAGAGCGATGCCGTTGGCCATAAGATTGAAAGAGACGCGCTTACCTGTTAGAAGGTGTGGCTTATCGTTTGTCCGGAAAGCGGTTCAATGCAAGTGCAAGTGAGATGGCCATACAGGGCATACGGAGAGACAATGTCTGAGAAAGAGTTCAGTTGAATCAGCCATTGAGCCAAACACGTAAACAATATGGGCACCATGAATAACCAGTCGGCAAAAGAAAAAGAGAGGTAAAATCTCGGGAAACGGTTACATAAAACAAACAAAAAAAAACAAAAAAAAAAAAAAAAAAAAAAAAAAAAAAACAAGCCCAACTTGTGATGGTTGAAAAAATTAGCACCGATAGTCGATCATTAGCTCGGGAACGGTGGCAACGTGAACGACACACTCGAACTCGCAGCCGGAATTTGTATCTTCTTGTATTCTTCGTCTTTTTCGTTGAGTTGTAATATCTTGCTGTCCAATAACGAAGCAAATATCGAAGTTCGATTGTTAAAATAAGAATAAGAAACAAAAACTTTTACAATAAAGTGCGTGTATTTTAAATTAGTGTCTCGGAGCTATTCTCAGGTTGAACTGATTGAATTAAAATCGTAGAAAAAGAAAACCTAATTTTTCAAAGCACATCAAGCGTTCAAGGCGCGGTTGAACGAATACATCGAAAATTTGTAAGTGTAGTAAATAAAATAAATTTTAATTTATTGGCATGATATTTCTATTTAATAAAAATGTCTACATTAGTTTTAAGTTGATTCCTTTTGATGCATACCAAATTGCTGCGATGTATACTCATGTGGATATGTATACCTGGCATAATTGTTAAGCTCAGTACGATGTATTATACAAGCACCAATGTTTTCTTAAAACTATACATTTATATGATCTCCTTGCTATGAACTTTGTGCATTCTTTTTTATCAATACGTTTATACCACATTTTATCTAAGCGTATACCCTCGAATAAAACATACACGGGATTCAGCAACCGTGGTTCCCACAAAACGTTAATAGAAAACGCTACCCGCCCCTACCGCTCATAGATACTTTGCAAGTCGGTGTTCGATACACATTCATAAATCATAAATCTGGAAACAATATCCATTGAAATATTTTTGATACAGTGTGACACCTTAAATTTAAACGAATAATATTGCAATTCTACAAACAGACTTTATTAGATTTTATGGTTATTTGAGAGAGTTTTGGAAAATAATAATAATAATAATATATATAATATACATCATTGATAGAATTTTAGATTGATTTAAAAGGAATATTAGAAACAAAATAATCATTTCTATGTTGTTAATAGCATAACTTCAAAGACTTAATCTGGTTTCCTAAACTTTCCGGCTTTTAAATGTTGAAGCTTAAAAAAATCGACGATAAGTCAGTTAAAAGTAGTGCAGGGAAGTTTTAAATACACTTTATAATAGTTCTTTGTATGTATTCAGTAATTCAGAGAGCCTAAATTCAATTTTATTAAAATGTATAACAATATACAACATCGTGATTATTATTATCTTCTGTAAATATGATATTGCTTTCATTGTATGGAAATTTTCATTTAACCCTATTCAAAAAAAAAGTGTGAAAGTCAAACATTAAATTTAATCTGACAACCAAGAAGCGACAACAGCAGCGCCAAAAAAAAAAAGAAAACAAAACAAAATTTGACACCCCAAACTCAATATTCACATTGTCAAAAAAAAGAAAAAAAAAATCCACAAGTGACAAAAATTGGTATTAATGATTCTAATAATAACTCTAATAATATAAAACAGCAGAACCCCACGCGACTCTGAACATGGTTAAGGGGCGCAATTCTGTCGGCTATAGTAGGTTCAAAATATTCACACGCAAATTATGATGGACATAAGAATTTTGCTGATGTCGACACGGGTGCAAGCACTTCAATAAGCCCACAGCCCAGCAACAACAAATATATTTACTATGACATCCCGGTCAATTACGAAGCATGTGAAAATTATCCTATTAAATACGAATCAAAAGAGCCAAGGAATGCTAATGCCCACCTCAATTTACGAGTATGACTAAAACTAGTCTACCCTCCCGAACTCACCTCCGCCGCTCTACCGCACAACGTTTAATGCTAGCTACCAAGTTTAGTACTTGACAAATGCCTACTAATTAATTACAGTTTGTATAAATATTTAGTATGCTTCTCATAAAGTTTGTCCCACAGAGTGTGTACGTGTATGTATGGCTAAGTACCGACTGTGTAGCCGGAAACCATGCACAATAAAAAATATAAAAAATGTGATAAAGTACGTTCACACTTACACTGCAAAGCACACGTGCTATTCTAAACAATATTGCGTTAAAGGAGACTCAATTTGCCCGCCTGTCATTTAACAATGGCATCCTTCAGATAGCCTGGCTAAAATTGAATGAAGTTTATTTTAAAATAGAGTGAAGTGTGAAATTTAGCAAATCTGTTTAATTGACTGCGATAGCCACTGTATGTGTATCGCGTCCAAATCCCGAAAAGGTGTGAAGTGCGCAGGGTTGCATGTTCGTATTTAATATAAATTCTCCTGTGTGTGGCATCCAAAAAATCGAAATATCGGCGAAATTAGTACCCCAATAGGATACACTGCTTCAACTATATCCACAGAGAGTCAGTTTAAAGACATATTTGAAATGCTCATTGAAATTTTGTCACAATAACTACAACACTATAAATAATATGTGGTATACACATATAGGGTAGTTTCATTAGAGTAGATCCTATGTGCTTGACTAATAGAAAACTGATAAGAAACCCTTTCTTTAAATTAGTATTAAAGTATTAAGTATAAGTATTATTTAAAGAATCGCCATTAACAAGTAGAGACTTACAAAGATTATACTTTAACTACGGTAAAAATATATGGAAAAACTGTTCATTTAAATTAGATTGAATCATTTTGCGGCCAAGCGGTAGATTCTAAACAAATATAAAATTTCTTTTACATGAGCAGTTTAAACTTTTATCTACACACAGCCATTATAATCTTTCCCATGATACGTTTACAGACAGTGTATAATATAACATAATATAATACAACATACTATATTGTATAATATAGAATAATAAAGAATATATACTACTAGCGGATCCCGTGCACTTCGTTGCACCCAAGAAAAATTGATTAAAATTATAAAACTTTGTATATCATTGTGTTTTCAGACCCTTTGTTTAAAAAATCTATGACATGTTCCATTTTAAAATTTGAGAACGGGAGCACCGAATGTATATTGTGCCCAAAATCGTACCAACCGTTCCCGAGTTATGAGAATGTTTTCATGAAGATTTTTACAATTTAAAAATTTTAAAATATTAGGCCTTATAAATTTACAATTCAACATATGTTTCAAATTGAATTTATTATTCTCCTAACCGTTTTGAGTTTATTTAGTTATATCACGAATGTTTTTCCCGTACCACCTGGCGCATCCAAAAAATACAATCCACCAGCTTCATCGTGTACAGCTCGCATAATGGTGTCAGACATTTTTCTGATGGTCATTTAATTTGGGAATATTCAAATTTACAAATATTTGCAAATCATTGGCATTATGCTGTAGTTCACCTTGCAATTCTCGATCAAATAAATCATGATATGGACGGTCGGGTGAAGGCATACCTAATTGTCCCAATGCTTTATTTGGTGCCTGGTCGCATATTTCAGACGTTTTTCGGCTATTGCTCTTTTCAAACGGATTAGCTGTGTTCGGTAGCGTTCTCCATTGATAGTTTCACCCGATTTAGCAGCTCATAATACAGCACACCCTTCTGATTCCATCAAATACCTTTGCGCCATGGATATTCGGCTTTGCGGTCGAACTGGCGGGTTGCCCGAGTTTTACATATGACTTTCTGCGCATGGGGTTGTCGTAAAAAGACTTCCTTTTGTGGCGTTCTAGCAGCATTTCAGACATGCAAAATCGCCTTTCAACGTCTCTAGGCTTGAGTTCATATGGAACCCAATTTCCTTGCTTTCCAATGTAACCGGCTGCTTTCAAACGTGTTGCAATTGATTTCCATCGGATCGTTCATCACTTTGACTTCGCCTTCTCATTCTATTTGCATTACGCGTGCGCCGGCCTAAACTTGGTCGTCTTGGTAAAGGCATTGTGATCGTTGGTACACTTGCAATGTAAAGCACGCAAAAAAAAACAAACAAAATCTAATGGATTCTTCCATTTAAAAAGTAACGAAAACAACAAAAAGAAAAAAAATTTTACTTACCACGAATATGATGAGCACACGATATTATAAACGCATAAATGTGAATGCCGTGTACACGATAAATATATAATGTATGTAAGGCAATTCTGAACATATGAAAAAAAAACACCGAAGCAAAAGAAAATACCAATTTGAAACGCATGTTGTATAGTAAATTTTTAAATTTTCAATTCTCAGAAAAAAAACCTTTTAGCTCGGTAACGACTGTAGAATAAAAAATATCCAACAGTAGGGACTGGCCCGACAGTAGTGACCCTGTGTTTAGTTTTTTGGGGCAGTGTGGTATTTTCGGAACAGAATAGTATTTTTGGGGAAGTATAGTACTTTTGGAGTTGAATAGTATTTCTGGTGTGATATGGATTTTCGGAGGTGTATAGTATTTTCGGTGCTGCATAGTTTTATCGATTATCGATTTCGTAAATGAGTAAATTATATTTATTATATTATTATTATTATTATTATTATTAATGTAATATTATTTGTTTAATTTTATTTACAGAATATTATTTAATGTTCAAAATGAATCTACAAAATTTATTATTATTACAAGAGCAAACATGTGAGTTCTTGATCTCTTCGCAGTCATAAATTCGACGTAAACACATACACATGAATGTATGACTAAAAGTATCCATATACATACATATACATACACGCATACATCATACATACATACATACATACATACGTACATACGTACATACGTTCATATTTACATTCATACATACAAGCATACATGGTTGTATAGAAATGCGTTTGGTATTTAACAATTTGCCATTATTATTGACATATTGACAATTTGTTATCAGTTATAATTTTCGCTATTGTTGTTGTTGTTTCTGTTATTGTTGCTGTTGTTTTTGTTGCCGTTTGTTGTTGGTTTGTTTGTTGTTATTGTTATTGTTTTGTATTCTATAAAATATACACACATATCGAGCCATAGCAAAGGAGAGAGCTCGCAATTTATGAGTGCGTTTTGTTGCTGTCTTTTACGTCTCTCTCTCTCTCTCTATCTCTCTCTTTCTCTCTCTCTTTCTCTCTCTCTCTCTCTCTCTCTGAGATAGAGCGAGCCTTATGAAATACTTCTCATTATTGCAGTAGCAGCAGCCCGTACAAATATATTCGAACAAGTATTTTCATTTCAATTGCAAAAAACACATAGAGAGAGTGAAAGAGAGAGAGATAGAGAAGGAGAGGGAGAGCGAAATCAATTGAATTGCCATTTCACATATGAAATGGTCATTTGTCAATGAACACAACAATTGTGGGCGTGCCCAAAGCAAGGCGGGTGCGGTTATTTTGCGGGGCTGTGGTCAGTCAAATGACCGCATAAATATGTCGTACTCATGGCCTGCTCTCTGTGTGTGTGAGTGTTTGTGAGTGTTTGTGAGTGTGTGTGAGTGTGTGTGAATGATTGTGAGTGTGTGTGAGTGTGTGTCCTCAATCCGCAGTCGCTGCTGCTGTCGCTAAATTGCTGGTCGTTATTAAATTTCCGCTGCGTTGAGTTCTCATTTCCGTTTGAATGGGCAGCGCAGCTGGCGACAAATGTTGCTTCTGCTGCTTCCAACGGATGTCCATAGTCATAGATACCCCACAGTCCGATTGTCTGTTTGTCTGATTGTCTGATTGTCTAGCGCTAGTTTTTCCAGCTGCCCATCTAACCAGCTGAACAGCTATTGCAACATAAACAATGGCCAAAAAGGGTTAGAGCCAGCATATGTATGTGCATATAGAGTAGTGTGTACACTGAGAGAAATCACTTGCAATTAAAATTTATTTTATATTTATTATTGTCGATGTATGCATATATGTTTATACATATGTATAGACTAGTTAGTTTTGTTTAAATAAGAGAATGAAACCAATTACAAATAACGCTCTTCTTTCGGCTTTGACCTTCGATAGATTGAAATATCGGCTTTGATTTCTTTTCATGCTATAGTTGCATTTTTAAAACATTTCCCTTTTTTAATATTTTGTTATAGTGTAGCACATTTACAATTTTGTATGCATAATATTGGTTTGTTGTTATTATTATTATTATGGTTATTATATAAATTTGGTCAAAATTTATGCGTGGCCTAAACAATGGCTTTATGTGCCGCAATCAAAAGTGTTGCTACAATTTAATTGAATTTCTGTATTTTTTTTACTTTTTTATAAATTGAAACTAATTGCAATGCGCTAAATGAATATACTACCACACTTACGGTGAAAGGGAGCAGAAAAGTGAGAGAGGAAGGAGTAGTGTGACTGAGGAATTTTGAGTTTTTGCCTTTTTTTAATGCATTTTGTAGATGGAGCGAGAAAACGAATGCCATAAATTTGAATGAAACGCATTTCAGGCATTCATTTATGTGCGTTGTTGTTATAGGGGTATATACTTATGTACAATATTATATAACTTATATCAATATACCCAAAGAACTTACTTGATATTTTTTAAATATTTTTTCGTCTTGCATTGTACCAATTTTATAGAACGTTATTTAATTAATTTGATTAATTCTCTAAAGAAAATATAAGGTAGCTAAGCTA
Organism: Sphaerogastrella javana; assembly: GCA_037040025.1. Lineage (NCBI taxonomy): Eukaryota > Metazoa > Arthropoda > Insecta > Diptera > Drosophilidae > Sphaerogastrella > Sphaerogastrella javana. The sequence continues at coordinate 2,078 of JBANCZ010004545.1, read as the reverse complement.
CCCTGTTCAGGCATCTATATGTATTATATATTGATATTATTTTGTTTATCCCTCATGCTTAAGTTTGTATAAGTTCCTCTGAGATTTACTATTAATAGTCAAGCAACTAATTTATACTTCTTCCAGTTCCTACACTTTCCTCTTCTTCGTCTTGTGATTTGTTAAATTCTCCGCTTTTTCGCATTACTTTATATTATGCAGTTGCTTTTATGTCACTTTATCTCTCTCTGTCTCTCTGTCCCTCTTTCTCTATCTCTTTATTTCTATTTCTCTCTGTTATCCTCTGTGCTTTTGTTTGGGCATTTACCATTATTTTATTTAATTTGCAATGTTATTGCCGTTCCTGCAAAGTGGAAAAAGCTGTTGATGTGTCCGGTGTTGGCAAGTGCTATAAAACTGACTACTTTCTCTTTCTTTCTCTCTCATTCTCCCTAATTCTCACTCTCATTCTGTCCTTCCAATGCCCAAAAAAAGAAAAACAAAACCAAAAAGTTTATTTACCATAAATTGAATAAGTTTCCTTTTTTCAGAGACAAAAGCTAAAAAAAATATTCTAGCGGTAATATATTTTTATACAGTTCTTCTATTCGTAAAACTAATATACATACATATGTAACTCTAAGGCACCCATAACGTTTCTATGGTTGTATTTATAGTATACTAATTGTATAGTATATATCATGTCAATGATTACCGAAACAGAAACTTATATAAAGTGACGGGAAAGTGTTAATAAGTGAGAAATGGAACTTTCTTTGACCATACAAATATTAAACGGAATACCTTATAAAGAGGATCCAAAGAAATATGCTTCGCTGTGTAATAAACAGATGAAATTATTTGCACACTCATTTAATTATATGCATATATACTTTTTAAGTAGGTTCCCTAAAAGACCATAAAATTGTATATAATTTAATGAAAATATATTACGTGCTTCTCCAGTATTTTAGCCGTCTTTTTCTTACTCGATAGCTTTACCCACTGTCGTGGTCTTTAATTTTATTGTTAGGTTCGCCTTTTGTGGCTGGACAACCCTAACACTCAGTAAAAAGCCAAAGGAGAAGAAGAAGAAGCGGCAGATGATGAAGAAGGGAAATATATAAATAATGAAATTATTCAGAATTATGAGCCATCTTTCAGGCTCTGGCCAAGTTCGTTTTGGCGGGTTAGGCAGCATGTTAACTCCTTAGTGCGTTTAATATTTGCCCAAGTTTTTAATAAAAAGCGAGCAAAAAATATACGAAAATAAAAGAAAAAGAGGCTGGGGGCTGATGGTTGGTTATAAAATGTTAGGAAATGCATAAAAAGCCGCTAAGTGAATACAATATTAAAATATCGTATCAGTTTAGTCGGGAGACAGGCAGCCAAAGAAGCTGAGCTTAACCCATTTTATGAATATTATTAAACGTATTGTTATTATTATTATTATTATTAGTGGAGCTGCTGCTTCTTCTGTTATTAATGTTGTTATTTTCCTTGCTAAACAATGCATGTTAATGGCTTTAAACATCAGGCCTGGCCAACACCAGAAGCGGCTTTTGTTCGCCTGTCTGGCCCGTCCTATTATTTATGCGTCGCTAATGGACAGCGAAATATTAAAAATAATATGGTAAAATCCCAAAGAAAGAACAAAACAACTTGAACGAAAAGTATATAAAAAGAGAGAACTACAAAACTTTGCCACGCAATATTATTTATTATTATTATTTGGCTACCATTGTAATATTTATTCATTTTGGGTTTATTGATTTATGAGGCCCTGGCATTTAAATCAAAATCAACGCAATGTCTTTTCCGCATTTTATCAATTTGATGCGCCTATTTATTATTATTTATTTTCATTTTTCTCCTCTCTTTTTTCGTACTTCTCTTCCACACTCTCTTCGCTCTGATTCAACGAAATTTATGCTAGCGCTGACCACAAGGGATTCATCTTCATTTCGAACTCGCGCTCTTTCTTCATACTCTCTCTCTCTCTCTCTCTCTCTCTATCTATCACTCTCTTTTGGCAACAGCTGTTTGATTCGTTGACGACATTTTCGTTAAGCACACACACACACACACACACTCACACT
>JBANCZ010004544.1:0-10062 GCA_037040025.1 Sphaerogastrella javana | reverse complement strand
AGTGTGTGTGTGTGTGTGAGTGGGGTGAACTCTAGGGGGGGTCGCCGCAAAACAGCAATAATAACTTGGGGGTCGTGTACGGGTTCGTTTGTCGCCTGCAATCGTTGATAATCTTATGCATGCTTAAACACTATATAGATATGTACATAGAAATGTATATGCCATATTTATAGATATAAATATGTATGTATATATATGTATGTGTGGCAAGGACTTACCCATCATGCAGCACAGCAGTGTCGAAAGGGTCAACATTTTGTGGCAGTTGAGACGGCACAGAGCCGTCTTTTGCTTCACCCTCTTTCTGTTTTTTAAGTTGTAGTTTGCAGCTCGAATGGTGTCTATGGCCTGTGTTTTTTTATCACTTGCCGCTGCACTTTCACTTTTCACTTTTCACCTTTCGGCTTGGTTTTTGTTTTGTGTTTCTGTTATCGATTTGCACTTTACTTTTTCCTTGAAGCGACCTTTTTTATCGCTGCACTTTTAGTAGTTTTTTAGCTGTTGTTGGCACTGCAAATGATATTTTTATTTGCAACATATACACACAGAGAGACAAACAGCAACAACAGCAACATTGGTTACAGTTTGCCCCTGTGTCCCGCTGCCAGCGAATTAAACACTCGCCATGACATTTAAAACACTTAATTCCAACGCCAGACAATTTAATCTTTTAACGTTCGTTTGTTAGCCTTTTTTCGCTCTTCCTGTTTTATTACAATCGACTCTTCATGCCTTTGTTGTTGCTTTTGGCCTAGGCCAAATATTATTTCGTTTTTTTTATTGTGTTTCTCTTGCCATTTCTCTTTTCAGCCTTTTATTTATGCTATTGTGCTGCTACTTTGCTGTTTGCCACGTATTTTCAACGCTTTTTCTGTCCTTTCCCTTTCCCCCAGGCTTTATAGACCAAATTGATTTTGTCAGCGCCGTGAACTTAAATTGATTAAATTTATCATTGTTTTTATAAGCTTGTTGTGTTTTGTTCTGCTCTCTGCACATTCGCACCTAATGAAAGCCATAAATTGATCAAAAATACAATTTTTTGGCAAATTGTTTTTGGCCTGTAAGCACTTAGAAAGCCTAGCTATTAAGATTAAGGCCAAACGATTTTAGAGCCTTACAAATCTGACAGCACATTAATTATGTATATGTTCTCTCGAAATCCGCTTAAAAATATTTCATTGTAAATTTTGAGTAAAAGTTGAAAATTATTTATCTATAGCATACTATAAATAATTCCTCAAAAAAGAGAAAGAAAAAACAATTCAATAACTTTAGATTTGACCTCAAATTTGTGAACTGCTCACACTCAGATTTGAACGCCTCTAAATAGGGTAAAAAAAATTTTGATAGAAGGCTGTTTAACACAGCTGTAAATAGGTAGAATCCCAGGACGAATATATAATTAACAGAAAACTTCAACTATAATTTTCAGGGTGCATATTTGATGAGCCCAACTGGCACGCATATTCACAGAATATTGATGGGCAGCCCCAAGACCCAAAAACCTGATGCCCAAAAATAAATCTCCACACGCTTATAATAATAATAAAATGGGCTACAACAATATATTTATAAATATATACATATATATACTATATGTGTTTATCATTATACATGTATATACTACATTATTTGCGGAGCAACGGACGAAGGCGAAGGCCTGACCTAAGGGCTCGTCACGCCTCTAAATTGGAAACCTAATAACCGTAGGGCCCAAACTTCTGACCGACTATCACTCATTTCTATGTGTTCGCCTTCACTCCGTTGGACATCAATCAATTTGCTGACCCAAACTTCTGGCCTAAACAACCTGCCCAATATATATATATACTTCTAATTTGTTCAACTCAACGCAGAGTTGAGTTTTTCGCACGGCAATTGAAAATTTTGTCGCCTCGCGTGTTAAATTAATTAGCAACTAATTAATTGCGAATTTGCAACCAAATTGCCAGCTGTAAAAGGCGCTACAAGATGTCACAAGGCTCTTAAGGTATGAGAGCCAACTTGAAGGCACAATGACAGCGGCAATCCTTTTCCTTCTTTTTTTACAGCTGCCTCAATCATCAGCAGGAGAAGAAGCTGGAGCTGGAGGAGCATCATCTGTAGCAGGCACTGGGGCATCTTGGCCTGCTTAGACTGGCTCCCCGTGTGGGCCACTTGTCACTGTTGCTTCCGTAATGGCATTAGAGGCTGTAGACAAATGCTGTGCTCTGTGGGCGTGGCTCAGAGGGGCGTAAGTGTAAGGTAGTAAGGCACAGGGCAACGCTGCCGTCGCTGCTCTTGTCTCTCTCAAAAGTGTTAACGCACTCAAGTTCTTTGTGTACTGTTTATGTGTGTGTGTGTGTGTGTGTGTGTGTATTGGCGTAGGTGTGTGTTTATATGTGTATGTGTGTGTGGCTACGTAATTGTTGCCTAAGGCTGTGAAGGCTCAAGTGAAGTCCACTTGTCGCTCTCGCTAGCTATCTCTCTACATTTCTACTTCTCTACCTCTCTACCTCCGTAAGAGTGTGTGATTGTCTTTCTATGTGTGTATTGGTGTGTGTTAGTGTGTGTGTTAGCGTGTATTTGTGTATGTATGTGTGTAATTGTAAACGTCTGCAGTTTGTTGCTCAGCACTTGAGCTCTACCTCTCTCTCTTTCTCTGTCTCTCTCTTCCCCTTTGGCGACGCTTGCCATTATGCTTAGTATCTGTGATTAGATGACATGCCCTGCATTCGCCTCATCGTCCCCCAACTAACTAATGCTGCTGCTGTTAGTGTTAGACTGTATTTCCGCATTGCTGTGAATCCCTGTGCGGCACTGAGTACGCATTGTTCATGAATATTTTATTGATACACAAACACACAGACAAAGAGAAAGAGAGAGAGAGAGAAAGAGAAAGAGAGAGCGAGAGAAAGTATTGCGAGTGTGTGTGTTTAGTTTAGTTTCCATTTTGTTTGCTTGTTTAGCTAAATTGAAAGCAATTTGCGCAGATTTTCCCAGCGTTTAAGCTAATGATTATGGATTTCCGCAATTGCAATCAAATTGCCAACTCGACGAAAATGCAAATGCCAACAGTAACAACAACAACAACAATAACAACAACAACAACTTCAATAATAAATGCTTTAAGTAAGTTTATTGTTTCAATCAGAATCACCAAATAATTCAAGGACATGCTTTTGTTTCAATGAATTGAAACTCAAATTGCTTTGGTAATTATAATAAAATGAAATTTGAACATCAGCAGCAAATTTGAGTGATAAAAATTTCATTTATATATAAATAAATAAAATAAAAAAATTCTATTTATTTACTGCGATATATTGTATTGTACTATAAGCAGACTTTTCAACTGTCTGTTCTTGCTCTTGTTGAACAAGCAAACTGACAAAAGTTTGAAGCGCTTCGCTCTGAGCAGATTGTCGCATTACTGTAGCTGTCTATCTGAGTCTCCCTTTCTCTCTCTCTCTCTCTCTCTCTCTCTCTCTCTTTCACTCTGTCTTGCTGACTTTTCTTTTCTGTGGCAGCTTAAACGCCGATAAAAGAGCAAATGCCAACTTGGCACTTGGCATTACCCTCTCTCTCTCTCTCTGTCTCTTTCTATGATGTGGCATTTGTATGCGAACGCTTCTTGGCCAAAAACTGTGAAAAACTTTGCACGCCTGTCTGCAACTGCTTAAAGCCACTGTGAAGGGCAAAGTTTGTATATATTTTTTTGTTGACTAGCATAACAATACCTACGGTATTTGTATCACTTTTTCGCCTGTGACAAATTCGTTTACGCAATGCGCATACGCACGGTGTGCCCTGCGATCTTTCAGCTGCCGTTGTCTATGAAAGGGGGTCCCCTTTTTTTTGTATAGTGCGCACAGTGGCACATTTTTTGTATTTAATTTTTTATGCGTTTTCTATTAATTTTTGTCACTTTTGGGGCCCGAAGGCTGGGGGTAGAAAAAAATATTAAATTACAAAATATTTGCGGCAATTTGTTTTGACGCGTTATTCCATTTAAACATTTATCGACTCTGCTCAAGATCAAAGACGATAAAGATTTAGTACATTTGCTACGTCGCTGTTTTTTTTTTTTTTTGGATTGAGTTTTCGTTTTTGTTTTCGTTGTCGTTTTTTTTGTTTTTTAATTTGTTAATTTATTTTTATTTTTGTTTTAGTGTTGTGGAAATGTTTTGTTCTAAATATAAAACAACTTAATTTGCTGCCTGCTAATGAGGCTGAGTGCTAGCAAAAGAGGGCTAAGCATATTTAGATTGAGTGTTCGAGAAAGAAACACATATGGGAGGGGCTTGTGGGACGGGAAGGGGTATGTTTTGGGGATGACTGAGAGTCGAGTTGTGTGGGCGTAAACACATTTTTATTTGTTGTGTGTGCGTTTTGCTGTTTTTTATTTTATTAGTTTCGTCTTTTGTCGCCTGCCACTGCTAACAAGTTGCGAACACGCGGCAAGAACCAAGAACCAAAAAGAACACATTGAGCGAGAGAGAGGGAGAAAGAGAAAGAAAGAGAGAGAGAGAGAGAGAAATGGAAAGGAAGTGAGAGAAAGAAAAGAAATCGTATATAATTCGAAACGATGTCATAAAATATTCGCGTGCGTCGCGCGTTTTACTAAACTGCCCCAAAAGGCATAAGCTAACGGCATTCACAACAATAGCAACAAACATTGGCAACAACAATTGGTAACAACAACAACAACAACAAAAGGCCATTCAATTTCATCTCCTGTGCAAAGCCGGCAATGAGCCAATGAGGCTCTTCCTGCGTTTTCACACGTTCAAAATTTACGACTCTGACACTTTTCTTTTCTTCTTGTTTTTGTTTTTCTTCTTCTTCTTCTTTTTTCTTTTTTAGTCGCTCTGAAGAAGTTGGTCTCAACTTTTTTCCACACACACACGCATTAATATAGATTTATATACACACACATACACACATACACATTAATGCACAAGTACAGATGCAAATGCTTATGCGCGTCTCACGTTCGCCTTAGCATTCGATTATCATCAGCTTTTTGTTTGTGAAGAAGTCACGCTGTGTCAATGCTGTTGCTGCGTCCGCTTCTGTTATCGAATTCGTTATCGGAATGCTTTGTTATCGCGCGTTCAACCGCTACGCTTGTCTCTCGCATGCGTTCACCGTCGTCGTCGCACTGAAACTGAAACTGAAACTTATTTTGGGCCTTGCACTTGCCACTCAGTCGGGCAGGCAGCCAACCAGGCAGCCAGGCACCAGACCAGACGAGCCCTAGCCTGCCTGTTCCATTATCAGGATGGCGACTCGTGTTCCTTTGTCGTTCCTCTAGAGTCGTTCGCCATTGTTGTTGTTGTTGTTGTCGGCTTCGACTTCGTGTTAGCTTCGTGGCTGTCGTCATCGTGTGCCACAGCCGAAGGGAAGTTTGCTGCCAATTCGCCGCATTTATTGGCGCTCTTAGTTTGTGATTTTACGCTCTCTTTGTGTCTAACTATCAGCCTGTTAGATCTAGATCACATTTGGCTATTTATGATGTTGGCACAGCAAAGTTAAAAAACATAAAAAACGTATAAATAAGCTTTTTATAAGATTTAAATATACATATAGCAAAGAAATTTATGGAATTTTAATTGTTTTACAATCACATTCACAATTTTTGAAGTATAATTAAATATTTATGAACAAAACATTAATATATCTTTAAGATAATGTTAAAGCAAATCCATAAAAAACACATAAATATACTATTTATAACATTTAAACAAGCTTATTAAATAACATATTTATACAATTATATTTTTTTATATAATTTAATATTTAGCTACTGAATAAATATACAACTCAATAAATATACTATTTTAAAAGTTTAAATATATTGAATAGCATATTAATAGAATTTCTATTATTATTTATTGTTTATTTAAAATTACAAACGAATTTTAAATGAATATTTTGTATATCACATTAAAATAGAATATTTATGAAATTTTAATTGTTTAATAATATATTTTTAATTTAATATCTTACAAGAGAACGTTGAAATCTTTTAAATTCAATATTAAATCAAACTCATAAATTGTTTTAAATTATTTGCCACTTTTTAGGCATATAAATCAAATTTATCTTGCATAAATATATTCAAATTATTATATCTCGAATCATGCCTAGATTTTTCTGCAAATTCATTGTCAAATGTATGAACACAGCCTCAGACAACATCTAGAGCAACAAGAAGAGCTATAGGTCAGTGCTAAGAACAAACGAAGAGAGTTCGTTAAAGAGAGCGCATGCGCAATGCATACATACTTCAACTGTCGCTCTCTGTGTGTCTCTCTCTCTCTCTCTCTCTCTTTCTCTTTTTCTCTGTTTGGCTGCTGCTCTCGCTAATTCACTTTCGCTATGAACTCTTTTTGCGGCGAATTCATGGAATTTTAATGAAATTTACGTGTCGCCGTTTGCATAAAAAGAGCTAATGACAATATAAATTCACATGGCATGTGGAAATCTGCTGCAGATGCTCCAGAAGCGCTGACAATGCTGCCAGCTAGCTGCTATAGCTGCAAATTACAATATATATATACCATATATATATATATATATATATATATATATATATGTATGTGTATAGTATAAATCTGTTTGTACTATCTGCTTGTTTGGTTACTCGAGTATCGCTTGGGTTAGAGGCGAGAGCTAGGCAAATACAGCGAGCGCTAATGTTATCGTCGTGGCGAAAATCAGTAATTAGCGTAAATTGAGTTGGTAAAAAGCGCAAGTGCTTCTAATTCTATAGAGAAAGAGAGAGGGAGAAAGGGAAGGAGAGAGAGAGAGAAGGAGAAAGGGAAACAGAGAGAGATAGAACCCATGCAAAGACCGCAATAGTAACCGCTGCTTGTGGTTGTAGTCGCTTTTGTTTTCCCATGTTCTTCTGCTTATTACAGTTACTATCATTGTTGTTGTTGTTTTTTGATTATGTGGCAATTAGTTGTTGTTTTTGCGGGCAGCTAACGTGTGTGTCTGTCTGTCTGTCTGTCAGTCAGATCTGTCTCTGTGGGCGACATTGCCAGCGAGAGCTTGTTGTCCTGACAGCAGGTAAAGCCCATTGAGATCCCATTCAAATGCCATTCAGAGGTCATCCAAAGCTTAGCGAGCTAATTAAACAAGTTGATTAATTTCGCTGCCTACATGACCTTGAGCATGTGAAGTTGGCCCCAACTTGGCAATGGCAAGTTTACTGTGTGTCCTTGCTCCTTGAATCCCTAGGTACAGCACTTCAACCTGGCTATAGTTTTGATAACTTTTGACCCAGCCTTCTCCAGCCGCAAACTCTTAACTTTTTTACACACACACACACACATACACTCACATGTGTGTGTGTGTGTTTGTGGCAAACTCGCTGTCTAAGTCTAATGAGCAGCATGTGGCAAGTCTGAAGGTATTAAACTATGCAAAATGCCAACAACCAAATAAGTTTTGGCTCAAAACTTTTCAAAATCGTTTCATACAATTTCTCACCCACACTTTTCACTTTTCACACGCCGAACACTAGATATTCTTTATATATGTAATCTCATATATATCATATTTATATTGCCTTGCCTAGTTTTTCCTTAGGACAAAGCCTGCATGGATTTTATTAAGAGAGAGAATAGATAGATATCTTAATATATTCCCAAATGGTTTGCTTCCATAGTATTATTCTGTTCTCATTCAACTGTGCTAGCCAATTAGTGTCTGTCTCTGCTCTGTATACAAGTTTTTTGGGAAAAACTTACATTTTATGATTTATGAAAATATTCTGCGCTTTCCACAAATAACCCTATACAGGGCCCTCTTGGAGCCTCCCACTTGGGTAATGCAATCAGCTACAGCATTGAATTAAATCTTCTAACAGAGTTTTTTTTTGTTGCTTCTCGAAGGTTGGGTTTTGGGTTGGGCTGGGATGGTTTGAGGGCGGAATTGTGTGAATTGTGTTGCAGGATTTTGTTGCATATTCAACAATTGCAACTGGCAAACCGACAAAGTAATAACAAATGCAAATGAAAGCTCAAGAAATTTAGTTAGTACAAATTTTGAGGATATTTTCATTTTCTGACTTGCAGTTATCCTGCTCCAAGGACAACTGAATTGGTTTAATTTGTTGCCGAAAAGCATTTAAGAAATAATAATAAATAAGCGGCAAATGCCAAAAAAAAGGAAAAATATGTATATCTGGTAACAAATATCTGTGGTACAATTGAGCACGAAATTAAAGCTCAGCACATTCACACACATTGTCCTGTCCTCTACTGTCGTTTCATCTGTCCCGAAGTCTGTCCGTCTGTCTATCGTACTGTCAACTTTTGCCAGTCAATATAATCAACGTTCCCCTCCGTGTCAATGGCTGTCCATTGATAGCAGCAGCTGCACAAAATGACAAAAAATGAAGTGACACATGGTGGTCGAAAAAAGTGGGAGGATCTCGGTACTGATGAGTTCACTTCACTGAGCAAATGAAACGATATTGTTGTCAATTTAGGTGCAACAAAGACAACGTACAACAACAACAACGACAATGGACGTCAGACGGACAAGACTAAACAAACAGCATACATGATGGCAACAAAGAAGGCAAAAGCATAAGCTCAACTCAGTACAGTTCAGCTGGATTGGTTTGGTTTAGGTTGGGGTAGGGTATGTTGCTTCCGTTGCCGGGGAAAGTGATGTATACAGCGGGCGTGTATCAAGGCGGAAGACTGCGAGGGTACGGTAGGGTAGGGTAGGGTCGACAGCAGCAATGACAACGATAGCAACATAACAACAAAGTCAAACAACAACAAATTGCATGTCCTTCCGCCTTAGATGCAACACAATACACGCACTCATATTTACTTTGCCAGCTGCACTGGGTTAAGGGCGCCCCACTGGCCAACCCCCCGCACCACTGTCACATTGAAAGTCCCCGCCTGCTCTAGCTAAACAACAGAATTAATGAAAACTGCAAGGGAAGTGACATAGTTGCCACCTGCAACTCTACAGCTGCCGCTACAGCTGCACCTGAACAGGACAATTGTCGCACCTTTGTTTGCAGACATGCTGCTCAGGTACCCTGCTATTTAGTATTAACAGTCTATGTGTGTCTGTGTGTTTGTATGTGTATACGGTAGCTATGGGGTTAAGCAGCCCCATCTAAAAGCAATTTTACCAGCTATTCTTAGCTAGATTGTGATATTAAAGTCAACACTGTGAGGTGGATAGGATATTTTTATTCAATGCGCCCATTTTAAATGAGCTCCGACTTCCAACCCTTTAATTTCGTAGATAGTCAGTGCTGTTAAACAGGCAAAACGTGTGCTATATAAATAGTCTGAGAGGTAATTAAATTTGCTTAACGAGGCTAAATTCTAGGCAAAGCTCTACTATCACTACTACCCATACAGCTCCCTATAAACCCGCATTACAAACAACTTGCTTTGCGACAGAGATACTTTAATTTTTGATAGGTTTAAAGCAAATAAGTTAAATAAATAAATAAATAAATTAGCATTTAGATTTAATTGTAGACTACATTAAGCTGGCTGGGTGTAGCGCCATCAAAAGGCCCCCAAGTCTGTTCCGCCTTAAAGTCGCACAACTTCGACGCCTTGGGGTGTAAATAGGGACTCGGCTGCCAATTTGAGTTTCTCGTTGACCAATTTGGCAATTTTGGGCGTGCGACGCCACACGAATTCGCGTGTACGGTCGTGATTGTCCTTGCTCTCCACCTCCACCTGCAGTGACACAAATGAAAGAGTACAAGGATTTGAAGCTAATTGCACAAAGCGTTTTTGGAGAGTCTGAATGTTTTACCTGCTTGGGCTGTTGCACCTTGATTGACATGAGGGTGGCTCGGTCATCCAACACACTGAACTTGATGCGTCCGATCATCTCATTGGTCCTGGCCGTGGCGCTCTTCACGCTGCGCACACTGCCCCGCTTAAAGGACTTCTCCACGCGCAGCGTCAATGGGCCCAATGTGAATTTTGCCTTAATGGTTGAATTGCGACCTTCCGCATCGCTGATCACCTTCACATTGCCTACGCGCTTCAGCGATGCCAGACCCGACAGACTACCGTCGGC
>JBANCZ010004543.1:0-10065 GCA_037040025.1 Sphaerogastrella javana | reverse complement strand
ATCTTCTATATAACATTAGCCGTCATTTACACATTTATAACATTAGATGTGTTTCATAATAGACAAGTGTAATAAACAATGCGACTCTCTAGTAGCTGTAACAAATATCCATTCAACTGTAAAATATTTAACTTCATTAACATACTGTCGCAAATTCAGGGAAGCGTTAAAATATATTATACTATATCGAATTTTACACACATTACAAATTTGACATCTTATCTGTGACATATAGAGCACATTTAAAATTTAATTGTCGTTTCGAGTCTGCAGCCTAAACGATAAGGCAAGAGAACCAATACCAAAGTCTCTTCAAACACATACGTATATATATTATACTCATTCTTAAAAGGAGAGAAATTCTTTAGAATAGCAGCTGGACCTCTCAGAGAATGTGATAATTCTTTTATTGATGCTTTTGGCTCCCTGCTATAGTAGTATAGATAAGCAACAGATATTAGCGATAAGAGCTTTATAAACTTGTTATCAATGCTGTCAGAAATATTGTGTTAATTTAAGTACAAATTAAACTAAATGCTAAGCTTCAATTTCATGATTTAGAAAGCAAAACAAAAACACTATGGTCGACTGAGATGAATATATAAGTATATGCTGCTATTTTATCTTATTTATTTAATTTGCTTTCTAAAGCTCAATTAAAATCAAACGAAAACAATAAAACGGTACAAACATTTGCTAGTTTCAAATAGAATTCAATTTGAATGACACAATTTTACACTACTTAGCTAAGGTGTTGCAACTTAATTGAGTCGCATTCAATGAGTACATCGACACATGGTATTAGATTAAATTATACTCTTCCAACAGCTGTTGCCGACTCATGACATATTCACGTAGAGCATACGCTGTGCACAGACTCGGCCCACGAGTTTACAATACTCGATAAAGGCACTGCCCTCTTTGCTGTCAATGTACTTTTTGTTTCTCTTCACATAGAGCTTAAATGTTATGCATGTATTGGCATCCACCAGCAGCTTTACTTCATTCAAATGCTCATCCAAGAACTCATTCACATCGCGTTCAGATGCATTTGGATTCAAACGTTGGTATTTGTAAGTGTCCAGTTTAGAACGTATATCTGGGAATGGAAAAAGAATGCATGAATACACTTTCTATGATTGATTCATCTAAGTACCATCTGTCAGTGGCAGCCACATATAAGTCTCTGGGCACAGCAAATATGAAGCCGACAATTTGCCTTTATAGCGCATTTTGGGACAGGAGTGTATATAAAAGCCTATATAGTAATACTTCAAGGCAGGCACACGTTGCGCTGTCGTCTGCACCAAATCGATTTCTCTGAAATCATACATACATATTTGAATTTATTACATTATGGTACATAAAAGATTTCAAGAAGTTTCCAGCTTACATGAGAGAGCCGTAAGTTCCAAGCGATAGAAAACTATAGTCAGGATCATAAAAGAAGTAAACAGAGCTAATCGAACCGGGCAATATGTCTAGAACTCCGACAGCAATTAATTTATCGTCCAGCCAGTATTGTTGATGAAATGATCCATAGCCCATTTCTGGGGCATCGTCAGAATTATGTTGCTGTAGGTAATAACGAAATAATTAATGATAATCATAGATAAATATATAAATTTAATTCATTAATGTTATTTGAATGTATAAAGTGATTTAAATCCGTTAGCCACCTTCATGGGCGTATTTTGTAGGTGCTCCTCATAGGCACTTTGATTTTTGGGCGGATCATTGTGTATGGTTATCTGATACTTTTTATACAGATTATAGCTCTGGCCGAGTGTACGTTTAAATTCATCACTGTGGACGTTCACCAGACGCAGCTAAATTGTGTGTGTTTTTGAAAAAGAAAAGAAATATTTAAAAATCATTAATAATATTTACCTTTAGAGGTGATTTAACCAAAAATCGCTGCATACTAGCTAGTGTTAGGCGTGCGGGATTATCATTGTGTATGACTATTTGATATTTACGATACAATGCGAGTACTGCATCATCAGAAGTGCGCTGTGTATCTGAGGCAGCGACCAAAACGATCTGCAACAAATATCACAAATACGATGTGTACACACACATGATACATATGGTATAGGGGTATGTATGAACACGCATCAAAGTCAGACAGTTGCGTCACTAAACGAACTAAATTATGTATGACATATTATTATAAAACGCTGTAGCATGCTTCTATAGTGTGCTTAATCTCTGTCTATTTATGTACATATATAAATATATATATTCAGCCGCTAAACATTGCACGTATTCTTTTGTTTTGATTAACTCATATCTACATATAAATGTGTTTCTTTTATAGCGTGCTGGTTCTAGCTCCAGTCAAAATCTGAGCATTCTATACTCACCTTCAGCTTATGCTTGTCCGTGTCACTCGGTGCGGCAAGATAATCTCGCAGACTCTTCTCCTGCGGCGAAGCTTTGCTCTGCGTCGGCGCTGAATTTGCGCCCTTGGCCTGCCGACGCTCCAGACGCATTTGCTTTGCCTTCTTGCGCGGTGGATTTGAATTGGAACTTGCAGCTGTTAAATGAATATACATATATGTTTAGTTAATATTTGTTTAGGGTATTATATCTATGCTCACGTTTACATTTATTAGAGGCCAGTGAGCAGGCAGATTGCTCTTCGTTGCTTGCCTGGGTATCCGTTGTGGACAAAGAGCTTTTCGCTTCTTCGAGTTGTGCCTGGGCCAGTGTCTCCACGTGCTCCACATCAATGACAGCGGGCTTCTCAGCTGGTAGCTCTGGTTGAAGTTCACATGGATTAATTCCAACGCCGTTTTCAGCACCAACAGCCGCACCATCACCCGGTTCTGTTTCACGTTTGCCATCACGCAAAAATTTATTCATGCGCCGCAAAATACGCTTATGGGACTTGCTTAGCTTGAACTGCAATGCATCGCAATTGATCGTGTAGCAGGGACAGCAGGTGTTATCGTTTTGCGGCTTATAGCAGTAATAGCCGCATCGTCTCCATCCTCGATCGATGAGGTCTTGGTAATCGTCACAGTTCAAACGATACGCATGCATTCCTGTTATACATATATATTTTTACATTCATATATGGAATCAATTGAATGAATAGAACTTTAATACATTGCACTGAAGCCCATGCTTATTCGATATTTGATAATTACCGTGCGAATTACTGCAGTAATTACCCCTGCAGTAGCCACATTTACTCGTCTGCGGCCCATAATACTGTACAATGCTGACGCTCATATTATCGCATGCACTTTTTTAATAAGAAAATAAGCACATAACTTGAATCTAATTGGTGAAATATATAGAACGGCAACCTTATCCGATATTCTCGGTTGCGAAATATTGCTGCCAATAGGGATGAATGTGTTGTATTTTTACACCACATATATCGATACCATAATCTATCGATACCATCGATACGCAGGGCTGCAAAACAGTAACAGCTGCAACTGATCAGCTGCGAAACAGCAGCAGTGGTTTTTTTTTTGTTAATTATCAATTAAATTCAATGAAACTGGCACTTTAACTAATATAACAATTAGTTAAATGATATATTATAGATTAAGATTAAATTATCAGCAATATGTCGTAAATATTTTAGCTTGGAATGTGAACCATTGAACCGATGCAAGTGGTTCAATAATTGCTCTAACCAACACTACTGCAAATTCATAATAGGTTTATATTCAGCTGCTGCAGCTGCTTGTTTTTACATTCCCTTGTTTAATTTAACGAAATTCAAATAACAACTTTGGCCAATAATGAAATAGTTTAGATTACAAGCGTCTAATCAGCTGTAAGTTCATAGAGCATGGTTTTTTTTTTCATACATATAGCCATAGTGCTAAATATGAATAACAATTCAATTTATGAGTGCATTTGTGAGTATTGCGTAGTTTCAATACAGTGAAAGTTACCTACGTACATCATTTTCGAACTAATTACTCATTAATTACCTTTTTAAGTTTCACTTTTTTCAATTGCAACTCTTTGTAAAAGTTGAATTAATTTCAAAGTTAGTTAATATTCTTTCCCCTAAAAACACTAATAAATACGAAATTTTATGTGAATTCAGATCATGGTCTTTTAAGTCCAAAGTTTTGAATATATTTCTAATACAAAACAATTTGGTTAGCTCCAACGGAGCCTATACTAATGTATGTTGCCTTGAGTCACAAGTGAACTTTGACCCACAGTTTCAAGCAGTTCATTTGGAACGTTGCCCAACTATATGATACCCTGCATTATACACATATTATTGTTCTTTATCAAGTGCAGTGTTAATTTATGATTTATGTTTTAATGCATATTTTTAATGCTTACAGTTCTGCAATGATTGCGACAGCAACAAGCGAGCTGCACCACTCCCCGAGAGCAAATGCCCATTTCGAAGACAATCTAAAACTGGCCCAAACGGTACATGATGAGGTCAATGCGAAAGTGACCACAGTACAGACCAATACCCCACCAAAAGTCGATACCGCAGTCCCCGCCGATTTGCAATCCGCCTATGCGAAATTGTATGCTGATTGCCAGGAACACGCCGCACACTTTGCCAAGGATCACACGGAGTATGGACAACGCTTGCATGCCGCTCATATTGCCTGGCAGGACTTCATTGTGCTGGCCAATCAGCTGGTGCTGCAAATTGAGGCATTTGCCCACGAATATGACTTTGATGCCAGCACACCGGGCAATGGTTATAGAAGCTTCATTTATGTGACCACTGCATGCATTGAACACGGACGCAACATCAGCCGGCAACTGCAGGCGACACGCTCGACGCTATTCTTTCGGAAGAAGTACTACATGAAGGAAGTGGAGGCTTGCTCTCAGCTGCTTTGCTCGCTGTGCACTTGCCTGCAATATTTACTTATATTGCGTCAATGGTCGGCAAATTCGGGTGGAGATCTGTTTGCCAGCGGACGGCATACGGCGGAGCAACTATTCGAACTGGGTGATACCATCAATCAGTATTGTTTCTATGGTCGCTGCTTGGGCTTTCAGTACAGCGATTCGATACGTGGTGTGCTGCGCTTCCTGGGCATTGGCATGGCCAGCTACTCGGAGACGTACTACTCCCAAGCGGACAATGGCAGCAGTGCTTTGCTAAAAACGACGCGCAGCCTCTGGTCGAGCGGAAAGTATCTGATGAACCCCGAGCTGCGGGCTAGACGCATCGTTAACATTTCGCAGAATGCGAAAATTGATTTTTGCAAATCATTTTGGTTTCTGGCCGAGTCAGAACTAATGCACAAGTTGCCCAGCATTGTGGGCACTGCTATCAAAGTGAATCGTCTCATTGAGCTGCCATCGGAGGCACTGCAGCTGCCAGCACAAAAGCAAACAGCTAATGATAACAATGAACTGCAATTCGTGGATATACCGGTACCTACAGCACACCTGGGACCCGGACTGCCAGTATCGGTGCGTCTGCTTAGTGCAAAGCGACGTGCTGGCATGCTGGGAGAGGGGCGGTATCGTGGCTGGCGTCGTCCAGCGGCTCCGTCAAAATCCATACTCTTCCACTGTCATGGTGGTGGCTTTGTTGCGCAATCGTCCAAATCGCACGAACTATATCTCCGGGACTGGGCTGTAGCCCTCGATGTGCCCATACTATCGGTGGACTATAGTCTGGCACCCGAAGCACCATTCCCTCGAGCACTGCAGGAGGTTTACTACGCCTACAGCTGGATGCTGAACAATGCGCAGCTGCTAGGTACGACTGCAGAACGTGTTGTATGTGCTGGCGACTCGGCTGGTGCCAATCTGTCTATTGGATTAGCGCTAAAGTGCATTGAGCAGGGTGTTCGTAAACCAGATGGCTTGTTTTTGGCCTATTGCCCCACCTTGGTTAGTTTTGTGCCCAGTCCAGCGCGTCTGCTTTGCCTAATGGATCCACTGCTGCCTTTTGGCTTCATGATGCGCTGTCTACGCGCCTATGCAGCGCCGTCTACAGAAATGATCCAGGAAAATGCCAAGCATGTGGAGGAGCTGGAGGAGATACGCAATGCACAAGCTCAACAGCCTGCCACGCTTGATGTGGAGCAGAGATCAACGCTAAGTATTAACTCCAGTCGACGTACATCAACAGCCAAGAGTCCGCTGACACCGCTGGAGCCGCTCAACGCTTCGGATGAGGATGAGAGTAGTGATACTTTTGCCAGCGCCTCGTATCACAGCCAAACTGTGGAGCGCACCGACTTGCCCAATACCGAAGGTAGCGACAATAGCTCCTGTGTATCCTTCGAAGATGACTCGCAACCCATTGAACACTATCCAATTGAAATCTCAGCCGACGTACCCAAAGATGCCGAATCAGCTGCATACATTGACAGTTTTCTGGATAAATATCTTATTGACACCGCTACCATGGAGGCTACAGAAGACAATACACCGGCAGTGACAGCATTGCAGCATGACCACGCCAAGACCAAATCCGAGGAGAATATTTTCATTGAAACTGGCCGAGAAATAATTGCCATGGATACATTGCAAGGACGCCTTCAAGAGGCAGTCAATAATATAATCAATCGATACACACAGTCGTATGAGATCCATGGCGGAACTACGGCGAGCGGTCAGCAGGATGTGCGTAATATGGATGCGCTTATAGCACGCAGTCCCAGCGAGGAGTTTGCCTTCGATGTGCCCAAGGATCCGTTTTTATCGCCCTATTGGGCCAGCGATGATTGGCTATCGCAGCTGCCAGAGACCAGAATACTTGTAAGTTTTTCTTCTTTTTTACCATTATCAATATCACATATACATATTTATATAAATATATTGATTCATTTTAGACATTGAACATGGACCCTTGCCTAGATGATTGCGTTATGCTTGCCAAAAAACTGAAGCGTCTTGGCCGGCAGGTGAGCTTGGAAATACTGGAGGGATTGCCACACGGTTTTCTCAACTTTACAATGGTAGAACTAATCACTATTACAGTCTGATAATAGCTATAGGTTATATTAAACAATTCTGCCTTTTCCAGATATCCAGTGAGTGTATGAATGGCTCCAAGCAATGTATCAAATCGCTTCAAATATTGCTGCAGGCAAATGCAGACAGCAACGACAACAGCACTGGCTGCGATGACACCTCCAGTCCCAGTGGGTGCTCCACTGCATCGACAGCGCCTTAAGAACAAATATATTTATATACGCATATGTTTAAGTTAATAACGAATTATGTTAGTGCGAGTTTAACATGTTAATTGGGCACATATTTTGCTTATATTTGTTGCAAATCAAAACATTTTTTATACACTTTTATATATTAGGAATAACACGGCTAGATAGGCTTTATATGTTTTGTAATGGCAACGATTTATATATTCTCATAAATTATACATATATATATATATATATATATATATATTAACATTAATATACTAACATTAATCAAGCCAACTGTTCAAGTATTAAGAGCGTGTAAACACGCTCTATAATAATGTAAACTAAGCTCAATGTAAAAGGATATGCACGGCAGTGGGAGAGCTAAACAATTTGGTGAAATTTACAACACAATTTGTAATTTGTTTAAAACAAAAGAAAAACAATATAACACAAATCTCACATGTATCTCACTGGCATGCTGGCATCCTAAACGTTCTCACAAAGCTCTCGAATCGAATCTGTGCCTGTTTTGAACGCGTACTTAAATGTAATTTAATTTAATGCTACTATTATATAGAATATGGTATATGTTTGTGTCTAGCTGAAGTCAATACCACATGGAGGCTAACTAAGTTTCGCAACACATTGATTTCATTTGCTAATCTTCACTTTGGACGACTCTTCAACGAAGGAGACTTAATGTATACCTATTTATGCTAATGTCTAACCATATGCCCACTCTTCACCTTTACTGTAGCCCAGTGTTTTACATTATCATTAAATGGTTATTGCCAAAAAAAAAGAAAGAACGATGATGGTGTCATATTTTAATGTAATGTTTTATTGGCCAAGGAAATGCTGCATATTCGTCTTAAAAGTTAGAATGTGTAGTGTGTCTATGTTGGAAAATTATATGGTGTATGTGGTATGAATACGATTTAGGAATTTTGATACGAAACATCGGTAGGTTTATGTTTCGCTATCTTCGATCTTCGGCGCCAGGTAGTAGCGTATGTGACCCAGATCCTTTATAGCGTATTCAACCACCAGTGGCACATCCGCGCACATTGACAGCTGCACTTGTGTGGATAGGGGCGTGGCTTTGGTGAATGCGTTCAGGTAACGACAGGCAAAGGTGAGCGTGACTGGCTCCTGCATATCAATGATGACAGCTTCCTCCTCTTTGTCAACGGAGCTGGTTTGGGCCAACTTAATGTTGGCAGTGCCCACATCTCCGCTGGCTGAAAACTTGACACCCTCTTTCGTGCAGCAAATGACCACAGACTCGCTGAATTGAGCCAAATCGCGACAGATGCGTGCGAATTCCATTGCTGGCATACGAACCACACATGAATATTCCGTCTCTGGGATGCCCAAGTGCTCCTGATCGAGATTCATTAGCTTCATTTCATAGTCTGAGACCTTCTCTTGGTTGGTCGATTCAAACATGATCGTTACTGTATCGGCATTATCCTGAGCCTTCATCGTTACATTGTCCTCATTGTTGGCACACTTGAGTATCTTAGCCATGCTGCCCAGATTCATTCCCATGGACAGATTACGATCACAGCGGAACTTCTCGAAGCCATCAGATCGAAGTGTTAGCGAAACCAGCGACACATGAGAATTATCCATGGCCTGGAGCTGCATTAATCATAAAAACATCAGGGTCTCAATTGTGAAATTGACGAATTGAACTAATGCTAAACACACTTACCTGTATGCCCGAGTCACTGCAGTCGAAGGTGCCTTCATTGAGCAAATCTTTGATTGCATCGAGGATTTTCTTCAGAATAGTTGCTTGACCCAAACGTGCCTCAAACATTTTTATATTAATATATTTATTTTCTTTGTAATTTATTACTTAATTTCACACGAGTGTGCTGACGATGCTTGCGTTCGGGACAGTCGTGAAGTGAATATTACCTTTGCCGCGGCAAAACCAGCGTTTTGGCGCGAACAGCGGTCGAAATTGGCGGACCGAGCCAGAGTTGTCCAACGCCCCGAAATAAGTGTTAGAAAATGATGTTTGTTATATTCGATATGCCAGCCCTGGCAGTATTATAAAAAAATCTATTTAAATTGTAATAAATGCATGTTTTACACAAATGCTTAATAATATATTAAATCAACGTTGTAACGGCTTCGAAATTGCAGAATTGAAATTACTCTTAGCCATATGCCGCAAATCCTCAATATTAAGACCTACAATTAAATATATGCAAATAAATTATAGATTTATGTTAATAATTTCTAGTATACCATGTACTGTATGTAAATCCTGCGCAGCTGCTGGATCCAAGTGCATGAAATAGTCCACTAAAGCCTGCTGATTACACATTGTAGCCACACAAATAGCCGGGATTAAAGACGATAGGTTAAAATCGTGGTATGTACGATAACGCAATAATTCAATGATTAGCTCCAAACGTCCGGCATAAGTAGCCAGCGTTAATGCATTCTGTCCACAATAATTCATGGCGTAAATATTAGCGTCAAACTGCAACAAAATCCGAGCACATTCAATGAATCCTAAGTAGCAAGCTTTAAGCAATGCCGTATTGCCGTATTCATCTACAATTTCCAAGTTATATTTCCGTTTACGCGCCATTGTGCATAAAATGCGCAAAGACACAGCATCATTGCGACTGACACAGGCAAGTGCTGAAAAATATAGAAAAGGTCTTAATATGAATGTAATAAATAAATGTTTCCAACAATTTTACCATCCATTTCGAAAAATAAAAAGTGATATCAACAAATAACGGCTTCTAAGCATGCAGGGTCGTTAGGCAAAATTGCAACCCTGTATGTACGACATTACCAACACTTCAGTTGGCGTTAGCCAACACAGTTTTTCGAACTGTCAATGTCAAACGAAGAAAGAAGAAGCACATCCGCTTTCTTTTTCGACTGAATATTTGTCGCTTTAACAGTGCAAAAT
>JBANCZ010004542.1:0-10067 GCA_037040025.1 Sphaerogastrella javana | reverse complement strand
CTTATAGTTTCCGAAATCTAGGTGTTCATACAGACGGACAGACGGACAGACGGACAGACAGACAGACGGACATGGCTTAATCGACTCGGCTTCTCATCCTGATCAAGAATATATATACTTTATGGGGTGTGGCACGCCTCCTTCTGCCTGTTTCACACAAATCGACTTTGCACAAAGTTAATAAGGGTCTATTGTGTTTTTTAAACACAGGGTCTAAAAAAGAACAATCATTAATTACTTTATATTTGTGCTTGGGAAAATATACACAGTCTTTTTATTTTTTAATTATTCCAACTGTTAACAGAAACAAATATATCTTTTATTTATACATGGTACATATTTTATATCGTTTAAAATTCAATTAAATTAAAAAAATAATACTCTAAACATAAGTCGTTATTGGAAGTATCCCAATTTGTCATATCTAGCTAGCAAGAACTTTGCCTCTTCCAAAAACTCTTTGACAAAGTACGATTTTTGCCGCACTTCATCTTTTTCCAATAAATCCGCCAGATCAAAAGTGCCAGTACGCATAGCATGATTCAAAGGCAGTAAAGTTATAAATTGAAAGATCTCTGAAAATTTTTTAATATGTAAAATTAATAGTGTTTATTTAGACCAAGCGTTAATTTACTTACCATAGTCTCTATGGCGATACATTTGTCTCCAAAAATCAATGACATTGGGCATTTCGCCTTTAAATCCAATTTTCTCTAAAGTTTCAACGAAACTAGAGAAATAGTAGTTTATTAATTCCTTATAGTTCTTTCGACGTTGTTCGGCAGTCATTAGCATATATATGGAATACATGATATCGATACTCATGGGGCATACATTACATATTTGGAAATCTATAAGCATTACGTCTTCCAAACTTCCGGCACTGCTGTGCTTAAACATCATATTACGAAGGTGATAATCACCATGACACAAGACATAATATCCGTCACTGTGACGATTTTCTCGATATTCTTCTACAATTTTTAAATAGTTGGTAATATACGTTTTCTCAATTCGCTGAAATGCGTCTTTATATTTTGAAAGCTCAGGTGTCTTATCGAGAGCATCAAGTATATAACCCATTCCTTTAGTTAGAAAGGGATTCTCCATTATATTTGGCATAGCCGTCACACCATGTTTGAACTCTTCCAAAAATTCCGGATTCTAAATGTATTATTGAACAAAATAAGTAACACATCACATTGAACTTTACGGCTTACCTCGTTGAGGATTGAATAACTAACTGCTTGCATTTTTGCTAATTTCAAATAGCCAGCCTTCAGTTCATCGATATTTGCATCCCGGTCTCTCATTACTTCATAACCTTGTGGCACAAGATCTTCAAAGATAATGACCTGATGCGGTTCCAGACTATGATAAATACAAGGTACACAAAGTCTAGTTTGATCACCACTTTTCCGTAGAATCTCCTCAAATTTGGGCAGTGCCTTAGTATACATATTAATCTCAGTTTTGAAGATGTGCGAATCCTTTAACATCTCTTTTTTAAAACCTTCCTGTTCTGGCATTGTCTTGATAATTAACGATTTAGAAAAGTTTCCACTTGGAGTGGTATATGATACATGTCCGCGAAACATAATACTGGCATAATGATCTCCTTTAGCACTGGCCGGAGTAATTTTTACATTCCTTACTGTGAGTTCGGGCGCCCTTTCATATCTACAAAGCACATCAGTGAAGAAATCTGCATTCAGCCAGTCAGGTCCTACTAACTCGTCTGCGTTAAATCCATTTGTTGCCATATTGTAGTCTATACTAGAACGAATCGACTAGAACTAAAAGCCCCCCTATAGAACACGCGCCTATTTGAGCGGTTCAGGTGATTAATAATTTACAGTTTCATTGATTATATTATAGCTGATTGCCATACAAGGTACTTTATGAAATAACACCAAATATGCTATGCAATGATTCTAAATAATTTTCGTTTACTATTCAATTGTTTCTTATCAAAAATTAACTATTTATATTGGTATAAAGTTTATATAAGAACCAGTGTTACCAGAGTTCACCACCAGAGTTTAAATCTTATCAATCATACGCTAAACGTCATATGATTGATAACGTTTGAAGTGCATGACCTATTCTAAAATATACGAACAGTCGGAATAGTAACTGATGGTGCTATAATATCATACATTTGGTTTTGCAAATAAGCCACTAACAAAAATTCAATACAGTTTTAATATGTTTGTTTAAAAATTATTAATACATAACTTAATTATAATCGCAATCCATCTTTAAAGTCAATCATTTGTCATGTATCAACAAAAGTTGAAAAGAAATAATTAACGAGCTCTTCGCAGTTGTCTCGACGTTGTTGGGGACTCATTACCATTATAATTGCATTTTGCATATCCATTGCGGGTATGATAATCTCCATGGCATAAAACATAATATCCTTTGGGTTTACGATGTGTCCTGTATCCTTCAATTACTTCTACATACTTATCAAGAAAGTTGCTGTCGATTTTCTGGAAAAATGGCTTGCACTTCGATAGCTCGGGGTTTTTGTCGAGAAGTTCATTAAAGAAACTTACACCTCTAGTTATAGGAGGTGTAGTTAGACAATCGGGCATTTCAAATACTCCAGCAAACTCATTCAAATACTCAGGATTCTGAAAAATGTGTACAATATCATGAAGAATTTTATAGCTCACTGCCTGAAACTTAGCCAATTTCGAAAACGCTGCCTTCACCTTACCGTTATTACCCAGACAATCCCGAAAAACAGTATAACCGAGAGGCAGAAGATCTTCAAAAATAATGATTTGTCTAGGCTGGACACTGTGATATATGAAAGGTGCATATAAAACAGTTTGGTCACCTGAATTGCACAGAATTTGTTGAAATTTAATCAATGCTTTAGTATACATATTAATCTCAGTTTCGAAAACATACGAATCAGCCAAAAATTCCTTTTTATGACCATCTTCTTCAGGCATTGTCTTAATGATCATTGATTTATTGAACTCCCCTTCAAATGTAGAATATAAAACATTCCCACGGAACATAACACTCGCATAATGATCTCCCTTTCGACTAGCCGTCGTTATTTTAACATTCAATATTTTCACTTCAGCTGTCTCTAAATATTTGCTTAGTACTTCTAAAAAGAACTCTGGATTAAGCCAGTCTGGTGCCACCAATTCGTCGGCATTAAAAGCTTCATTATTGGCTTCTGACTTCATATCGCCCTGATCAGAACAAAACCATTTGGAACTGTTCACTCCCTCATCTGTCGCTCTTTTTAAGTGAATCTCTTTCAGTATCTACCTGCAATTTAAACGTCGTGGTGAGAACATACTATAAGTTGTATTGCTACAATAGCTGCAGAAAGTGAGATAGGAACAAAATTTGTTTGATTATCGAAGCTTATCGCTTGTGTGTTTGTGTGGAGTATTGAGTGGGAGTGACGAAATATATAATCACATGTTTACGTTTTTTGTCTTCTCACAATTTGTTTGTGTCACGAGTGAAAATTGTATGAGACTTCATAAAAATAATTAGTGAAATTAAATAAATTGTAAATATGACATCCGTCCCCAATTAAAAATAAATCGTCTATTTTGTACGCTTCAGCTATTCACTACAACAACAGAATCGAGACTAACAAATTTTCGGCATTCGCATTATAATTGAGTCGAAAAACAGAAGAGAGAGAGAGAGAGACTTGTTGACAGATGAGCTTTTTCTTTTCTCACGTTCAAGCAAGAGACAGAGAGAGAGGCGATAAAAATAAAAACAAATTATTATTATTGTTGTGTCAACAACAACAGCAGTGTTTATGATACTTCTATGAAAAAAATATATACAAAGAATTTGTATACAATCCTAATGATATTTGTATAGGTTCAATTTCATCAACACGTAAAGACATCGATTGGAATATTCCTCTCATTAACACAGTGTCTAAAAATCTGCAAGCGTATCTTATCAAAATCGTATTACCAAAATATCGTATGACAATTAAACTGAATTCAATACAATTAAAATGTAGTACATAAAGTAGTACAATAAATAATTTTAGAAAACACAGGATCTAAAAAACATATGAGCGATAATGAGATACTCGTTTGCTCTTCTGTGAAAGCTTCGTATAACAGATCTATATTTTACATTATATTAAAGAAACAATCACAACCTTTAATTTACTATTTAAACCAGAAATATTTTAATCCATTTATATGAAGAACACATATCCTCTTTGGTTTCTGCCATGCCCCCTTCTGTCTGTTATACACATACCGACGTTGCACAAAGTTAATTAACCCTTTTTCAGTTTTTCAATACAAAATCTACAGGGTATGTTCTAATTTCTTAATCTTAAGTTTACGATGTAGCACAATAATCAAATTCTGTATCACAACAAATATCAAGCCTTCGACATTTAATGTGTAATCTTGTTTAATTTAAAAATTTTAAAAGTAATATGTAAAATTGTTTATTTTTTAGTATTTTAATCAAAGTCGCTGAAGTTTAACATTCCGCGATTATAGAGGAAAGGATATAAATCTTTCATAATATTTCCATATGCCGGATTAGACAAAAGACGCAATCGCAGGGCTTCAGCCTCTTCAGTTTCAGCTATTAAGGAGTGTAGATTACAGTCCTTATCAGTTGGAAACACAATTAATGGAAGATGATTGATCAAAGCAAAGAAAACTAATAAAATGAATTAATAAAAATATTAACAAATAATTTTAGAAATAATTAAGTATAATCTTACCATAAAATGTATTTTGTTTTTTGTACAGAGATGTGTGCAGATCTCTTAATTTTGGCAAGGGTTTTTGATATTTTAAAATTTTCAAGCACTCTACCAAACGTTCCCAGTAAAGGCAAATAAAGTGATCAAATTCTTTGATACGTAAATCATTGGCAGCGGACAATGTTATAAAGAATAACAGATCTAGGGCTGGACTACCCCATTTACAGATTTGAAAGTCCACCAACAATAGCTCCTTGATTTTTCCATTCGATAAATAATTGCACATTAAATTACTTGACCAAAAATCTCCATGAGCCAAAGTGTTAAAATCATTAGGATCCGGTTTCATTGTACTGGTAGCCATAGCCCAATATTGTTCTTTCGATGCCTGAAGAAATTTCAGTAGATCAGGCTAGGTGTCAACAGTTATACTATTTGGTATTTGTACTTACAAAATTCTTTATGTATTTATCAGCTCTTGTCATACCCCATTTGGCCATCGACTTCTTGAAAGCAGCCTCTTTGATTGCAAAGTCATCTTTTATGAAATCTTCATGCTTCAGCGAAACAAATCCTTCATCAAATTCGTCGGGATATGGACCATTCAGTTCCTCATAAACGGATGCCGCTGCATGAAACTCCGCTAATTTCTCTAAAGCACATTTCATATGCTCCATGTCCAAACCTTTAGTACGATCAACATTCTGAAACTTCTTGACACCCAGGTCTTCAAATATAAAGTGTATTTTACCCACTCGTGTCTCCGTGTGGAGGCACTTGGGTGCTATTTGTATATCCTCTCCAGCTGCTTTATAAAGGGCTTCGAATGCTGGCAGATAAGTATTATACATCTTGAGCTCCTTTGGGAACAGTCCATAGCTATCAATTTCATCACCTCCCCTATCACTGGGCAGCACTGTTTTAAATATGTAGGTTTTTCGTTTTCTACAACCATCTAAATAATAAATGTTATAGAATGTTTATTGTACAGTAAACAATACTGTACCTTTCATCTCCAAGTCCACATAGATACGCAACATGGTGGACGTAAAGTTCTCTCCGGGTGGTATGGCCGCAACAGGTGAAAATTTAAGAACTTTGACATAATTTGGCTCATCTTTATCAAGAACTTCCTTAAAATGCTTTTCAGTGATCCAATCGGGTATGATGAGATGTTCATTTGGGTTCACAATCTCTGGAAAATCGGACATGTTGACTGATTTTAACAGCGGTTCAGTAGGTACTGATAGTAAGGCTAGCCTGCAAAAGCTTTTCAAAATCTATTATCTGAATATTTATCAGCAGAAGCACACCGACATATAAAATAATTAGAGTATAGTAAATATATATATATATTATTGTAGCACTAATACAAGCGCTCTTATATACAATATTTCTTTATCATTCAATATTCTACTCAAGTGTAGAAAAATGCTTAGTAATGCTTTGTACTTATTGCTTCGTAATGCTTCAATATCATTTTTTTTTCAAATTCTGCGGTTAAGGAAGAACATAGATTATTTCTTATCAAATACATATACATATGCTTAATCTTTAATCTCTGCCAAATTAAATTTTGAGCTTTTTGAGAGACAAATTTTATATAATGTTCCTGCACTGACCTAGGGTAAGCTATACAATGTTTTAGTAAGGTAAATTGTGGAAATATATTAAATTAATCAGAAAATAAAAATATAAATCAAAATATTATTTTTGTGTTTTTTAAGGGAATAAATTTTTTTTAAATTATACTTATATCGTAATAATTGTGGAAACAAATTTATTTAATTCTATTTTTATTTTATTAAATTTA
This sequence comes from Sphaerogastrella javana, assembly GCA_037040025.1. Classification (NCBI taxonomy): domain Eukaryota; kingdom Metazoa; phylum Arthropoda; class Insecta; order Diptera; family Drosophilidae; genus Sphaerogastrella; species Sphaerogastrella javana. The sequence continues at coordinate 3,522 of JBANCZ010004542.1, read as the reverse complement.
TTTTTATTTTTATATTCTTATTGATAAATCAAACTTATAACGCTGTTCGAATTAGAAAAAAATAAATATCGATTAATCGGAAAAACTCCAACGTTCAACGTAAATATCGATATGCGCAGTGTAATAGCTATCGCAATTCACGAGTCAACAACAATGTGGTCAAATGGATTTGACGCTAGATAGGAAACTGCAGGGAACTCAGTTGGTGGCGCAAGAGAAAGTGAGTTGCATTTAATAGCATTTAGCTATTAACTAATTCGCCTGATGTTACAGTTGCAGGCCATACTATGTTCAATACCGGGCAAAAAGGAACTGATCTTAGAGCCGGAACTCATCAAGCCACTCGAACATGTCTGCACTGCATCCTGGCTAAAGTGAGTATGTGTATATAGAGATTATGGCTTGATATTAAATAAGTCTCCGTTCAGATTGAAGGGCATTCAACGCATATACAAACTGGATGTCAAGCAACGATTACCTCGCTCTGGCGATGACGTGCACGTTTATATGATCCGCAGTCAATTGAGCACGTATCAAACGCTGCTCCGTCAATTGCAATCGCTCAGCGAAAATTCGGCCGATGGTGAGACATCTGATCTGGCACTACGAATGTTCCACATTATCTGTGTGCCCAGCTGCTATGCCTATTTTCACGCAATGCTGGAACAAACTGGCCTCTGGGGTCTGGTGCAACTGCATCATTACAATTGGGACTTTCTATACCTTGATCAGGGCGTGCTCAGTCTAGAGTTGCCAAATGTATGTGGTTGCAGTTGATATTGTTATTATATACACTCTCTACTCTGCCTTCTACAGATCTATGAGTGTTTGTATCTCCAAGGAAATACGTCTGCGTTGCGAGCTATGGCCCAAAGTCTGCGACTGCTGAAAATGGTTTGTGGCCAGCCAACGCTGACGCTTACATTTGGTGCTTACTCCAGTCAACTATTGCAACTTCTGCAGGCACTGGGGCCGATGCCGGAGCCAAAGAATTCACCTGATTTTGGAGCCTGGCTGATAATCGATAGAGACAAAGACTACACTTCGTCGTTGCTAACTCCAGCCATTTACGCTGGTCTACTCTTGGAGGTCTTTCAACTTCGCGCCGGTGAGATTATGATTGACAATGCCAACAATAAGATACGCGGCCAGAAGCTGCAGTTACTGCAAGGGAAATCCCCAGCTATGGCTAAGGCAAATACCAAACCTACCTCCATACGCCTTAATTCCGACTGTGATGAAATTTATGGCGATAATCGATACAAGCATTTTGCACAGGCAAGCAGCCTGGTTCGTGGACAGGTTAAGGTATTGAGCCTGGAACTACAAAAGCTTAATGATTTGAAGCTGGAAGAGATGCATGATTACGTTCAACGTAAGCTACCCAAGTTATCCGAGATAAAAGCCAAAGTTATGCGCCATCTATATGCCTCTGAAATTGTCATCCAAATGCTGGGCAACTTTCGACGCCTGCAATCGCTAGAGGAAGACATACTCAACAATGTATCACGCAAACGACTACTCTCTGAAATTGATGAGCTGCTGACGACGGACGGACAAAGATATAATACGCTGCGCTTGCTTTGTCTACTGCATTTATGCGCTGGAGTTGCTACAGACGAACTGCAAAGTTTTGCTCGAAATTATTGCAACATGTTTGGTCATCGGGAACTGTGCGTATTCCAGCAGTTGGCACAGGCAGGCCTATTACCAGTCTTACAGCCGGAACGAAAAACATCTACCAAGCTGCTGTCCAATTTGCCGTTGCCCAAATTCCAACAAACCGAATTTCAAGCCAATGCCAACCGCCTCAAGTTGCTGACCTCTTGTGCAGACGCAGAACAAGCAGCAGCAGCAGCAGCACGCACTAAAGCTTCGTGTCCCAGCTACGTCTTCAATGGCATGTACATACCACTAGTAGCACAACTCTGTTCCATATTGCTCAACTCCGGCAACGCCGAGCAGTTGGCCAATAAATTGGCCATGGTTGATGGACTGCAGTTGAACATATCCGGGCAATCGATCACACCCAAAGCCTATGCCGCACAACAGAAGACAGTGCCACCGGAAGCTACTGATATTTTCCCCTTGCGATTGCGCAATCTCTTCGTTTTTATTGTGGGTGGTGCTAACTATGCAGAAATTGCCGCCTGCAACTTTGTGGCGAAGCAGACAGGCGCCCAAATTACGATCGCATCCGATGCCCTCTTGGCAGGCAGCGATTTAATCGCCGCTGCCTTTAACTAACGAATCTAGAAATAACAAACTTTTATGCTCTAAAAATGTTTATATTTTTTATAATATATGTTATTATAGTTTTACAAACAAAGAACTTTAATTTTGTTGTACAGGAAGCACATATGAACTAGTGTATACAAAGCATAAGTATTGTGTCGATTTACTAACGATTTCCACCATTCATTCCCGGCACTCTATACAAGAACTCTCCGTCATCATCATAATAGGCATCTTCGACACGGTATGTGGCACCGGGGCGATATAATTTACGAGGTATAACTATACGATCTTTTACTTTGGTCATCTCGTATTTTCGCTGATCTGCCGCGCTTACGATGACCTCGCTGCTTTCAAATTTTTGGGTAAAACTTGGCAAAATACCAGTTCCACTTGGATTTGGCAATGGTCTATCGACTGCCTGTTGCTGATTTTGAGCGGGTATCAAATTCAATTCCTTCAACTCCTTTAAACGCATTTTCCGCTTGTCTTTTACTTTATCCAATAGATAAGTCTCCTCATCAGTGGCGGTGGGTGACGACGCCTCTGAACGTTCCATGAGCAATCCTGATGTAATTTGCTTCTTGTTTTCTGTGCCTAATAGCGCACGAAAAACATTCTTTTGTGGTAGCGGCAGTTCAGGTCGCGTTGGCCACTGTTCTGGTTTTAATTGTTTCAGATCGATTTCTTGGCGTTGGGCAAATTTTTGTAGATGCTGTAACAGCTCTGGCGACACATCCGGACACTTGCCTTCACGCAACAACGCCCAGTTACGCATAACACTGGCATCATGAGATTTAATCCGTTCAACGCTGGTTGGTCGCCATTTCGCACGTAATACTTTCTGCACGATATCAGGAGTAGCCGGAAAACTCTCTGCCAATCGCTCAACGGTCCATTCATCCGCATCACGTTGGTTCAACAAACGCATTTGTTCCTTTTCGGCGTATAGTAGAAGATTTGGTAATTTAGCACCTCTAAAATATTTATGCTTAATCATAAATTGACGCACACGGTCGCGTTGTTGCTGCCGTTGCGATTCGTGTTCTTTATGTGTTTTGTGTGCGTAATTAAAATCCGCCTCCATATCAGCATAATCCTCACTAGCTTCGCCAGTTCCCTGCAGTTGATAGCCCATGCCAGGATTGGCACGGCGTGGCACTCGCGCTAGCAGAGCCGAATGCGCTGCATAAAAACTCCTAGTTATAATACGTCCAGTCATTTTAACATAACTTTTATGTTATTATTATGGCAACAGGCAAATGTAATTACAGAGTTAACAGACCT
>JBANCZ010004541.1:0-10071 GCA_037040025.1 Sphaerogastrella javana | reverse complement strand
GAGTTACGGCATTGCGTGAGTTTTGTTTATTAGCAAACGCACATATGCACACACACACACACACACACACACACACACACACACACACACACACACACACACAAATTCACAACACACACTGAGGGCAGCTGTTAAGAAAAGCACAAGTCAAACAAAAGGGAGCAAAAGAGCACACAACCAGAGACACACACACTTACCCACACACACACACACACACACTCACACACGGTATAGACTTACGCTGGGCGTAAGGGTTAAAGCTTTATGTAGATGCGAACGTGCCTCATGCTGCATGCGGCGTGCTGCAAGCTCGTTTATAAAGTTGACAAAAAACGTTTGGGCTGACGATAATCATCTGGCAGTTTTGCGCTATCAGCGACACACACGCACACACATACGCACAGAAAGAGGAAGAGAGAGAAAAGGAGAGATAGAGAGTGAGAGAGAGAGAGAGCGAGAGGGGGGGATACACACAATGGCCAGAATACCCAAAGAGAGCCAGTGAAGCGTGCCAAAGATGAGCCCGAGTTTTGAAAGTGGCTGGACAGGAACAGGGGCAGGGATCACAAAACAGGAACATAGAACTGGGAACTGGGAACTGGGAAACAGAGTAGGTAAATGTACATGGAAATGGCAATGAGAATTTGGGATAAGCAGTGCATAGGGAATGGCAAATGGTAGATGCTAAATGGTAAATGGCAAATGGGAAATGGGGAAATGGGGAAATGGGAAATGGTAAATAGGAAATGGACATGAACATGAACGTGGACATGGACAGCGACATGGGCATGGATGTGGGAATTGAGCAAGATACAGCAGCTCGACACTTTTCCTTTTGTCACTCTATACATATATAGTATGTATATATAAATACCATATACATACATTTCTTTTACTTTCTTCCTTCTTAAAAGATGACTTGCGACATTTTAAAGCATTAGCAGACCGCAGCGAATGACGTAGAATAATATAGTAGCAGGAGCGGGAAAAGTTGAATGACGGCATAGCAGGTGCTTCGGCCGGCGAAGAATAAGCTGAAAGCGCACAATGAGATAGGGCCAAAGCAAAAGGGGCACAAAATAGCGGGTTAAATGAAAGGAAAAGCAAAAAAAAAAAAATATACAAAAACAAAAAGAAAACGAAGCAACGCCTAGGGGTTTGACCTGCTAATGAGTGCAGAGGTCTACGAAGAAAGAAGGCGTTGCATTGCACAGTGGTTCCAACTGGATGGAACGAAGAACAGTATGAACTATACGGCGATGCGGGCAATCTACAGCTCAGATTCTACGGTGTTTGATGCGGTAGAGAGCGGACAACGAAGGAGAGAAAGATCCCAGATTTGATGGTCCGATCAAAATTCTGAAGACTTGTCAGCACGAGAAGTTTTCAACTGGGGAGATGCACTCAAAACAGGGAGGTGTGGAGGGACATTATTCATCAGGCTATGACCCAATAGGCTTGTTCAAATCCATATTATAAAAATGGAAAATAAATATAAATTAAACAATATCTTGAATATATTTGAGTTGTGTTACAGTTGTCCTTTTTATAGACACTCCTCTCAAAACTATTTCGAGGCTCTACCAAAAAAGAAAAGTGATTGTTGGGTTGCGTACCACTGTGCAGCGGTCACAATAGGCACAAGGCCAAGCAGTAAACAATGGCAAAAGCAGCAGAACAGAGGCAAAAATATTAAAACTGCAACGCAAAGCGAATGCAACATGCAACAACGGCAACAACAGCAACAAAAGCGACAAGAGAAAGTAGGCTAAGCAAGAAGGGAAAGTGAAATAGCAAACAATTGGCATTAGAATTAGGTAACAAAGTGAGTGGGTAACCCGCACAGATAATTATAAAGAGAAAGTGAAAGAAAGCTGGAACACTGGCACAACTATAATAAGGTCTCATAATTAATCCACAGAGCCTTACGGCATATATACACGAAAAATGTATGTAAGCATTTATTGTACATTCTTGAATTCTTTTCAAGTTTTGTATAGATAGATGGAAAATCTAGTTTTTTATTTTTGTAAAATAAAAGATATTAAATCTGAAGTAGGTTGAATTAAAAATACTTCAAGTACTCCAATTCGATATCGTATTTCTACATCAAGTGCTCGGTGCAAATATTCTATTTGAAATGCATTCAAATATAGTAAAACCGGTGCTGCATGTTTGAATACAGTGCAAAAATTTACAATGGGTTGTTAAGAGCAAATAAAATTGACCCAAATGGATGTAGATACCATTAACCTATATATATATGTATATATACATATATATGTATATATATATTTATATATTTGATCCGCTTCAATAGCTGGGAAGACAAATTTAGCGTATAGTAATATCAATATTAATCACAGATAAGGTTTTTATTAATAATCGATATTTGACTTATCGATACTAATTATTATCTATATAAAATACGCAACTTTTAAACTACATAAAGGAATTACTATATATACCTAATTAAACCGTATTTCTATAGTAAATTTAATGCCTTATAACTAGTGATATATAATTGCAAGGTATTTATACTAACACGCATGGTCGCAATTGACGTTCATCGATATTTGAGTTATCGATTGTAATGAATGGATTATTAATAAAACAGCTACATAATTCTTCTTTCAAACATACTATAATATAAATACCAAATTTTTCAGTATTTACATAGTAAACGCAATAATTCCTATCGATGTGTAGATAGATACAGGGTATTTATACTGTCATGTATGCTCACTACAGATGTTCCTATTTCAATTATTTTGCTTCATTTCATTTCGAAATATTTTCCAAGTGCTGCCACAGACAAGTGCAACAGCAACATTTGTATTTTGGGTGGCAGCTGCATGTTGCATGCTTCCAATTTATAATTGCATTGCTGACTTGTGTAGACCACAAAAGCGCTTCGACTTCTTTATAGGGCACACGCGCAACGGGAAATGTCTTTGTAAATGCTCCCAATTCTACGACCCACGAATCTTTCCTTCTCTCTCCCTCCCTCTCCCTCCCTCTCCCTCTCTCTCACTCTCTCTCTCTCTCTCTCTCTCTCTCTCTCTCTCTCTCTGCCCTTCCCTTCATCTGTCGCTGTCTGTCAGTGTTGCAGTCTGTGCTCCCTTTTCAGCAACTTCTGCTTTTGACAGACCATCAGTGATTAAGAACTTATTTAAATGTTGCTCCATATCTCCATGTCTTGCTTCCTCTCTCTTACTCACTAATTTGTGGTTTCTCCCTCACACATACACACACACACACACACATACACATTCACTGTATGTGTTTGTGTTTGTATTTGTGTTTGGGTCTTCAGCTGCAACTCCATCCCGCAAAATCTAAATCAAAGCCTAAAACTAAATCTTGTGCATAAAAGTGAAATGATCATAATGATGAGGCCAAAAGCAGTGTCAAACGAAATGAAAAACACACACACGCACACACACACATGCATACACAGCATTGGAGGGAAATGTGAAAAGCGCAGACGGCGCTGGATTTAAATAGAAAATTTGCATTACTTGCTGCAACATATACTTATAGAATATCTTTCGAATTGGGGGAATAAAGAAAGGGCTGTAGCTTTATTATCCTGCTCTCTCTCTCTCTCTCTCTCTTTCTCTCCCGCTGTCTCTTTCACACATCTGCTTTCTCCTTATGACATTCATCATGATTTCAACATTGTTGCAGTCACAGCAATTAAATGAGCGCACAGAGCGCTATGGAAAATGGCAAACGGCAAATGGAAAATAAGCAAACTGGAAAAAAAAACGGCAAATGGCAAACGGCAAACGGCAAATGGTAAATAAGGAATAAGCAAATGCTGTAAACAGTGTGCCAAAGAGTAGAAGGCAGCTTAAATTAAACACTCACACACACACACACACACACGCACGCACACACACACTCACACGCATACATATTCAAAGTGAAAATCAGACAAAGCTTAGATGAAAGACAGACAGACACAGAAGTGGAAGAAAGAGTGAAAAGCGGAAGCGTTGTAGTAAGGCTAAGAGGAAGAGACACGCAGAGAAAGAGAGACGGAGGGAGAGTAAGAGAAATAGAGGGAGAGACACCAAGAGAGAGATAGAGAGAGGGGGGGGAGAGAGAGAGAGAAACAACATTCTTGCCCAAGATCTGTGCGACGCACTCAAAAGTTGAAGGCACGTGGTCATAGTCAAACTTGCAGCGTGTTAAACGTGCAACATGCTACGTGCTCTCAACACCTGTCTGTGTTTACCTACACCTATGACAATCTCATACTCTCTCTTATTCTCCCTCTTTCTCTCTCTCTATCTCTCTCTCTCTCCCTTTCTCTCTCTCTCTCTCTCTCTCTGTGTGTGTTGGTATGTCGGACTGTCTTGTTGCTGCCAATTGCTGGCTGCAATTGCAAATTGCAATTGAAAGTGATAATTTCATTTATGCACAAAGCCAGACATCCAAAGTGTGTGTGTGTGTGTGTTTGTGTGTCTGTGAGTGTGTATGACTGTATGTGAATATGTAAAAACAAGAGAAAGCAGCACCCTCAGTATAGAGGCATAATTTTGGTCAAAGCATACAATAAGCTTTGTAAATATATACACTTAAAAAAATTCTGTTACATGATTTGAGCTACAGTTGAGTAGAGCAGCTCCATAATAGCATATGACGTAAATCTAGCCTAGATTTATAAGCCTTATAACTTTGTAAATGCTTGAACGAGCAATTGATTTGTTATAAAACTGGAACAGGATAAATCATTTAAATTGGAATTGCCAGACAACTCTGTAACATTAATTATTATAATATTGATTTTTAATTTACTAAATTTTTTTTTAAATTCTAAACAGATTGATATAAAATTCATAGAGAATGTGTGTACTGTCATTGTGCATACATATGCCAAAGATGAACATTGAAACTTGAAAATTGCGACTGTTATGCCAAATTCAAATTAGAGGGTGTTCGTTAGTGGGTAACTATTTAAAATTTAAAACAAAATAGACTTGCTTGAACTGTATAAAAATTTTTTTTTTACAAAATATGGCTTCTGTATATTTTTATGTTCCCGAAATCGACTCAAAACAGAATATACAAACCTTAGGGTGCCTGCGAAGCCTTCTTTTGCCTGTTATACACACTTCGACTTTATTAAACTTAATTGATCCTTTTTGTGTTTTTTTTTAAACATACCCAGAATTAACTTGTAACTTGAAGTTATTTTCAGTGTATTCATGACTCACCATAGGGCTGGAAAATCAGGTTAAATACACAATCAAACAGCTGTGATGCGCATACAAACTTGAAATCTAGAACAGCGAGAAATGGAGTGTGATGCACAGCGTGAAGGAGATAGATGGAAAGAGTGCATGCGAGAGCGAGAAAGTAAAAAAGGGAGAGAGAATAAGAGACAGAGACAGAGAGAGAGAGAGAGAGATAGAGAAGGGGGGAGAGAGATTGAATCCTTTGAATGGAGTGGCACAACGTCAAACCAAAGCCAAACCAATTGGGTCATAATTGCTTTATGAACGTCCAATACAATAAATGAGTCGTAAGCAGAGCAACTGTTCACTGTTAAGTGCTAACCGGTAACGGATAACGGATAACGGGTAACGGGTAACGGGTAACGGGTAACAGCTAACGCATAACCGATTACTGCTAATTGCTTAATACAACCAGGCAGCATACGAGGTCAATTTGATCTAGATAGAGTGAATGGAATCCATAAGCAAAAGGAACTAAAGGGTCCGATTGCAAATAGAGCTCATCATTGAAATTTGTTTGTACATATGAATGTTTGTATAACTGCGTCTAACTTCAAACAAATTGGAAAATAATTTGCTTTTGTATGGAATAACATAATAAATACAATTTGATTAGATTGGAAATAAAGGAACTTGTCTGATATCCTTTCGTGTACAAGTTGAACAACTAACAATTCTATTGAGATTATTTTTATAAATTTACTCAATCACATAAGAGTGAATACTTCGATATTCATATGTACGAGTTTTATATATTCACAAATTTACCCAATTACTTAAGAGTGAATACTTCGATATGAAATCATTCAATCTAAGCAAAAACTTAAACAAGGATTTTCCAAGCTTCAAAATTTAAACATATATAATTCTTTTATCTTTTATCTGAAATTTATGATATTCAATGATTATATAATGTAAATGAATAATAAACAACACCCAATCAATATAGAAATTTGAATAATTTGTGAAATCACATTGAATTACTTTTTAAATGCAATAATAAAAATATACTTTTGAAAGTAAAGTGAAACATTTTTAATGAGACTAAGGATTTTTGAGTTTTACTGCAAATTCACTGACTTTAGCGGTTTTAGTGGCGGCCGGGCGTTAATTTGTTGATGTTTGATGTGAGCTGAGAGTACATATCTCTCTTCATATATATTGTATATATATATATACATGGCCACTGGGACGTGGATTCAGTCAGTCGTTAAACAGACTGTGGATAACTGTAAAATGCGCCAGGCTTTGCGGTAGAGTAGTGCATATAATGAGCCCCATGTGACCAACATGTTAATCCCAGTTTGGAGAATGCAGTCATACGACAACGCGAACAGAGAGAGAGAGAGAGAGAGAGAGAGAGAGAGAGAGAGAGAGCACTGAGCAGATGAGCAGTTGAGAGAGCAGAGAGTAAAGAGTTAAGAGAACACAGAGAACGGCTCCAGGGGCCTTTTGATGGTATTTGGGTATTTGCATTTTATACGTTAGCCTCGTCGCTATTTTTGTGTTTTAATTGCCCCCGTGGCATGGCACGCCCCCATTGTTACAATTTCCCTCTCTCACTTACTCTCCCTCTCCCCCTCTCTCTCTCTCTCTATCTGACTCTGTCTCTTGGCCATAAAGAAAATGGCGCTGCAGATTTCTTTGGCTCCTATTTTCCTGTGTATTGTAGTTGTATTTTTTTGTTTTCAGTATTTTTCTAGTATTTTTTGTGTATTCTCCATTTTGCGCTCGTTCATCGAGTGCGGCCACATAAATCAAGACGCTGACGAGGCGTCAAAGACAGCACAGGCGGGCAGACAGTGAGACAGACAGAGGGTCGCCAAAAATTGCCCACATAGAAGCCGCAGCAGGAGCAGAAGCAAGGAGCAACAGAATCAGAGGCAGGCACTAGAACTAGGAGCACTTCATAACTGGACTTCTGCCTTAATCGCATACATTTTAAATGGCAAGACAAAGTTGTGCCACATGCGGCATGGTATAGCCAAATGAGGAAGCGGCAAGAGCCAACTGACATTGGGTGTGGGTAGACAAGGCCAGCGAAAAAAAAAATAGCCAGATACTGAGAATGAGACGGAAAATGAGACTGAGACTGAGACTGCGGCTGTGGCTCTAGCTACGGCTCCGTCTCTGGCTCTGGCTCTGGCTGTGACTGTGGCTCTGGCTGCGGCTGGCATAGCGATAACAACAATGACGCCGGTGGCCATTGGACATTGGACATTGGATGTCGTCTTGTTGGATCGCTCTTTGGGGCAAAATAAATTACCATAATTTAGGGGTAATTCAGTGCCAGCAGCAGCAAAAACTGTAAAGCACGGCAACAACGTTGACAAAGGCCCGCACTAAGAAAGGAGAGGATGCAGGCCCTGACAGGGGCGAGGGAATCGGTACATACTAGATGTTAGATACTAGAACTAAGCAATGTGCGGCCCTCGTGCCTGGGCTACGGGCAGGAGGAAGTGGGTGGATGGATGGTGGGCATTTTGTTGTTGTCGTCTTTCCTGGTCTTAAGTGGACATGAAACATGCACGACCAGCCAGAATGATGTGTGTGTGTTTTTTTGAAACTAGACGCACATACCCTGTAGCCTGGGCATATATATTACAGGGTTTGTTGGCTGCTATGAATACCATTGATCTAATATAAAACATATTTTTTAATACGATCAGAACGAGATTATCAAAATTCCCAGTCTGTGGTCGGGTTAACTCCGATTTTTGGTCGAAACTCTCGTCACAATAGACAGTCAATTCATGGTCTTGTGAATCAATTTGAATCAGAATATTCGCCGATTAATGTTGGGGTATCACAGAGACGGCGTTTTGCCCGAAGTTTAGAGAATATTGGCTTCGTTAAGGCGTTTGTCGAAAACGGCCTTAATTAGTCAATTTTAAGGCCCTCTCAAGAATTTTTCCTCTTGTGTAAGGACCTTAGCTTACACACTTATAAGATTATGCTGACTCATGAACTAAAGCCATTTGAGCAATTGAAGATCTTTAGATCATTGGAGGATCTCAGAGGCAATATTTAACGCTGATACGTACGATCGAGTCATCAACTAGGTCCAACGTATTAACCGCTGTAGACGTTCTCAGGGTAGACATACGACCGAAGTCTTATTCCACAGATAAACATTTTGATGCCTTTTTATTAAGGAGAAATACAAATTTTAAGAATATATCCCATTGTTTGGATTTCATTTAAAAACGAAGTGGTCAAGTCCTTAATGAAAGAGCCTTTACAGGGTATTCGCATACCGTCATCTGCTTATCTAATATGAGTTCTCGCTGTTACTGTTCCTACTTCTGCTGCTGCTGATGTTATTCCAGGGAAGGACATGTCCAGCGTTGGATTCATATGTGTGCGTGCTTAGTTAAGCTTTTGATAAACTGCAGAGCTCAAGCTGAAGCTGCTACTTGGTAACTGTTAACTGATAACTGGTAACTGGTAACTGGTTAGTGGTAACTGAAGTCGCCAGTCACTGGTAATGGTTAGCGGGTAACTGCTGTATTTTGGTTACATATTTAAGGGCCCAGACGATATACAACTCTTAAACAAGGCTAATAAAGTTCAATAGCCAATGCGACGCCTGTGAAATGTGCGCACAGCTCATTTGATGCACATTATCGTGTTTTTCCGCAGTTTTTCTTCATCTTTTTCCTTTACTATTTTCTCAATTTGGCATTTCTTCTGTTCTTTTTCTCTATTTCTTCATTTTTTTCTCCTTTTTTTTTTCTCTGTCGGGGCTAGTTAGTTTTGAATGTTTGCCAAATAAAAAAGGCGGCGCATAAAATAAACGAAAATGAAAACATTTACAAGGCCCAGACAGCGACCTATGACCTACCCAAGAACTTGACTTCCACCCCGACCATTACTATGTCTCAATACCAAAACAAAAAAAAAAGGAACCGAAAAAAAGGACTCTGAACTGAACTCTCATGTTGTTTTGGCGCCTGTAAATTGTTAGCCATGAATCGTTTGAATCCAATGAATGGAATTCAAACGAAATGAAACGAAACGAATCGAATCGAACTGAATTGAATTCAATTGAATCGCATTGAGTCGAATCCAGTCGACTCGACACGAAGTCATGTTTTTTTTTCGAGCTCGAGTTGGAGTTTGAGTGTGAGTGCGAGTTTGAGTTCGAGTTTGAGTTTGAGATTGAGTCCCAATACGATTACGGGTCGTTGCCAATGGCCTATGCTGAATGTTGATTATGATAATGGTCATGATGATGCTCATTATGATACTGGCAACGGGAATTTTATTGTGAATGAAATTGAATTCAATTGTCGAAAATCGAATGCGACGAATCAACGACGCAGCCGTCGGCCAGTGAAGCGCAATAATTGCGCAACTTATCAACGTCATTTGTTTCCAAAACAGCTTTAAGAGTGGGCGTTACACAGACGCCCCCGATTCGACCATTACTTATTTTAGCCCCAATACGATGTCTACGATAAGCAATTCTTTTTACGCCCAATGACAGATTTCGTAGTCATAAGAAAAAACAACAACAACATAAAACCATTTACATAAATAGTAAAAAATAAATCAGAACAAACAAACAAAAAAACAAAAAACGAAAGACGGAGCTTATGGCCCATGGGGGGATCGAACCCGCGACCTTCGCGTTATTAGCACGACGCTCTAACCAGCTGAGCTAATGGGCCTCCCTATCAACCGTGCGCTATGTAGCCGCCACAGTTTAAGAGGCGCAAAATCACTTGATTCTATAAATAGAATTTCATTTCATTTCATTTCATTGCGCTCGCACAGTTTGACATGCACTGAGTGCGTGAGTTGTGATCGCTAGCAGCTTAAG
>JBANCZ010004540.1:0-10077 GCA_037040025.1 Sphaerogastrella javana | reverse complement strand
GTTTTTCTTTGACTGTAGATAAAGGATAAATAACAGGAGTAGCATACATCCACAACTGTGTGACAAAACCAAAAAATATTGCTAAATCTCTATATTTAGTAGTCATAGAAGAAATAATAATACCAAATCCCATACCTAACCCTGCTATAATAATAATATAGAATGGTATTAGAAGAACATACCATGTAGGAGTTATCTCTACTCCATTGTATACATAATATATATAAAAAGCAAGGAAAAGTAAAAATTGGATTCCTAATTTTACCAAGCTAGAAATTAGACCTGAATAAGGTACTACTAATCTAGGAAAATATACCTTACTGAACACACCTGCATTGGAGCTAAAAGTACTTGAAGCTCTTCCAAGACATTCACCAAAATATTGCCAACTAAGTATACCTGCTAAATAAAAAAGTGGTTGTGGAAGTCCATCAGTAGAAATACCTGCAATTCCTCCAAAAACAAACATATACATAACTAAACTAACTCGATACTATGATTAACTCTAATTAACTCTATAAAGTATTTGATAACCAAAGTCCTATACCTAATCCCAAAAAAAGCTAAAAACTGTAAATACCCAATAACAAAAACTCTTTTGCTTTCGCATCATTCGATCAATCGATAAATTGATCAATAGATCAGTCAATGTTTGCCAGTTCAACTTAAACATAAAAACGAATAAAAAGAGAACAGAGGAAATAGTTTAAATTAGCATTAGTTACTATAGTTACCAGAACTAACTTAGGCTTTTGCTAGCAACAAGTACTTGTAGTTCAAAGTGTATGAAATTATTACAGATTATAATTGAATATATTATGATTTTAATCGTAGCCAGGGAGCATCGTAAGCAATAAATTAAAATAAAAAATATTACTTAATTATAGCCACAACTTAGACACACCGAAAGCGATGAGAATAAATATAACAAATTGAAATTCATTTAAAGACAAAAAAATAAACACATACAATCTATAGCAGATATATATATATATATATAGTATATATAATGTATGTGCGTAGCATTTAGATATGGGAAGAGAGAGATAGAAAGAGTTTTAAGTTTAAGTTACCTAATTGAAACACCAGCATAATCATTCGTCTTCATCAAAGTACAACTTTCTAACAACATCAACAACAAGAACAACAAGATCAGATACAAACTCAATAAACAATTAGCTAAACTATAAATAACAGTAATCATAACAAAATGTTGGATATAATATAGCCAAATCAGTGCATTATTCGATATTAATTAACGTAGCATTCAAAATATTGATTCGACAACTAAATACAAGTCTATATATGCTACATATACATACATAAAATGATGATGCTACATACATAGAACATACCAAACATACATACATCTTTATATAGAGTATAGAGTATATAGCCTGTTTTCTTGGATTTTAAATAGCAAATTATTCGGTTAATTGTTGTCACATTTCTTTTATACGAAAGCAAAAAACACAAAAACCAAAACAAAATTTTAAGTGTTACAAAACATACAAAAGAAGAACAAACCAAAGAGTTTATTAAACAGCAAATCTAATCAAGAAACAGGAAGAATAAGTAGATGAAGAAGTATAACAAACCTAGTTGAAGCTAATTATTATTAATAATTGATTTTTATATACGAGTCTAGTGAATTGTTGATTATTAAATATAGCGTGTAGAGTTTTAAAATAAAAAAAAAAGACAAAGGCAACAAAAGCAAACAACAATTGAAACATTTCAAATTTCATATTATCCAGCTTTATTTAGTTCAAATGATTAATTTATTTAATTAACCTACAGTCATTAGTCATATCATAGGGCCTTTCATTCAAACTCCTATGAATACAATATCTAGTCTCTCTTGCCATTTCAATCTAGTTCTTGATTTGAAGAAAGCTTTAATCGTTGAACGACTTAACAATTTATACAACAAAAGAAAATCTTCACACACACACACACACACACACACACACACACACACACATAGAAATAAAAATAAAAACTTACAGTTAATGGAAAAGCTATAGCAAATGCAAGATTTATTGATTAATTTGCAAATTGTTGTGGCTTCTTAGTTATAGCTGAGCTTTAGATAAGGATGCAACAGTTTAGCACATACGCAGGCCTAGTTAGTATTAGTTAATTCTACACTTTTCTTGTGGTGGTTCTAAACTGGCTCATGGTGGCTCGTGGTGGTGGTATACTGTTGGCACTGACTGTGCTGTGTGTGGGTGAATGGAAATGATGGAACGTTACAATTGCTGCACTGCCTATGCATATTATTTGTTTGTTGTATTGGGGCTTGATCTGAATTCTACTTGTACTGCTGCAATATGTTATGGAAATATATATCATTGTGTCATATCGTACATTTAACATATATATTTATATATATAGACAAGCAAAGTATGCCAAGTTGAAACAAAATGAAAAAAAAAAGATTGTATGAAGTGAAGAAAAATTAAATCGAAAATCAGCAAAATCGTAAAGTATTTAAATTTAAGATATATATATGTAACTAAATTAATAGCGGCAAAGCAGCAACAAATTAAACAAAAAACTATAGTTAAATATTAAAACAATAATGATTGGCAAATGATTAAAAATGAAAGTAAGTAAAAAAGGGAAGCGAAATTACCAACAAATTGTATATGCATTTAATTTAGCTTAAAAACAAAAACAAAACCAAATCAAATAAAGTTAAAACAAGTAATTAACTTAAACGAATATAAATACAAATACAAATACAAATACAAGCATGTTAATGGCATTTAGTGAGCAAATATGAATTGAATTGAATTAACTAAACTATAATACCAGATATTTAATACACACACACACTCTCCAAAAAAAAAAGAAGCCATAATTGCAATTAATGTTAGTTACAAATTAAAAAACAAAAACGAACTAATTTATTGAAATGTATTGCACAATATTGTACACTTATGAATGAATGAATATGAATAAACAGATGAAAAACAAAACAAAAACCGACACTAAAAACTTGAATAGAAACATTTAGGATGAACAGCAGCAGCGCTAGCGAATAAATAATACGAATATGAATATGAGTACACTCATTTGAGTATACATATATAGTACACTCTACTCGAGCCTTAATTTCAGCAAACGAAAACAAAAGAAGACATAAAACAACTCTACACTTTTTACACTAACTTTTTTATTTACTCTATATACTCTATGCTACACAATATATATATATAAAGATATATATACATATATATATATTTATGAACTATGTATATGCCCCAGAGTTATGCGTTTTATCAGCTACATTTTGAAAACTCTATATATATAAATGAATATATGAATATATGTGTGTGTATGCAGCATTTAATGTGCCTCAAATTATAATTTACATATAAAACACAATGCAAATTGTATTTGTAGTTTGTTTTTTTTTTTTTTAAATGTTTTTCAATTTTTGACATTGACTTTTCTATTTGAATTGGGGATTAAACATTTTGAACAATTCGACGCATCAAAAGCATGCAAAGATTTCAATTTTCTTTTTGGACGAACTTAACAAGCAAATGGAGACCAAATGCTCAGGGCTTAGCGAGGTATAAAAAACATAAAAAATTTAAAAAAAAATATATATAAATAAAAACATAAAAAAATATATACAGAGAACAAAGAATAAAATGAATCTGAGAAACAATTTAAAACAAGCGAAAAGTACACCTTAATTAAGACTATAAATGTAATACAAATCACACATTGAGCATAAAACATTCTCCATTTAAGCTAAACTTGCAAGTCATTCAACAACAACAACAACAACAACAAACCATATTTATACAACAAAGACAAAAATAACAACAACCAGAAGAAGAAGAATAACAAGAACAATCCAGTAAACAAATTTACAAAATAAAAAAGAAATGAAATGTAAAGTAAACAAAGCAAAACCAAGCAATCAATTTTTTTTCCTAAGACTGACGAATGTATGAAATGATGAACAAAATGATGAACATACACACACACACACACATGAATCAACACTAACACACACATACACACACATGCAACTCTCTAAGCTATCAAGAGAGTTTTTCATATCAAATTCAAATTTTCGCAACATTAAAAAGAAATCCCCAAAAAATGCAAAGCTTTTGTTACGTCTAACACAATCATTCATTTCTCGCAGTGTAAAACTGTTTCAAGCGCATACACGAAGACAGAGAAAGAGAGAGAGGGGTGAGAGAGAGAGAGAGAGAGAGAGAAAGGATGAAGTGAATAGTCAAATTTAGAGAAAATAATTCAAGAATTACATACAATATTACCACCAGCATTTTGCTAAATACAAATTGAAAACATTCAACTATAACTATGAAATGCAATAATTATATAATTACAAAAAAAACTACAATAAAAAAGAAAATATCCATAACAAAAATGATAATAATAATGATACTAATTAATAAGAATTATAGAAACATAGTCTACAGTATACAATAATGTAATCTAGTTGAAAATTCTACAAGTCTATAGGCAGTTGGCATTTGTACGTTAGCGGAAAGAGACAGCGAAAGAGGTAAAGAAAGAGAGAGAGAGAGAAAGGAAGAGAGAATAAAATCGCAACCTCAAATACATTTATTGATTTAGGCTAACCCACCACAAAAAACAAAACGAACTATATAAAAACTGGGAATAGAACATGAAAAAAGGGAAATAAATGTTTCAAGCTTTATGATTTTGGAATTTTCGGTTAAGCCAGTCCATAAAGCAGAATAATAGCAGCAATTTATGTACATAAAACACATACACGCCTACATACATCTATGCATAACATTACATTTACGTTGCAGCTAAGAAAGTCCCAAGAAAACAGGGAAATTATTGCTGGCATAAAGCGCAGCGCAAAGAAAAGCTGAAAAGCGAACAAGAGCGAAAGAAAAACAGTTATTACTCTGATTTACCACTGCCACAAATGAGAAATGAGTAAAAAGAAAACATAAATAAAAAATTGCAAAAAAAAAAATTAAACAAATAAAACGTTATTATAGACATAAAACATACACATAGCTATATATATAAATATATATATATATATATACGAGAACTTACAAGCATACATACATACTAAATATATATTTAGATATATATACTGCGCATGTATACATCATGTATGCATCAAGTGCGTCGTATTACGAAGCCGTTACGAATACCGTTAAAGCATCCGCATTAAATATGTTGCATTAAAAGCATAAACATTGATAATACGAATTACATAAGCAAAGTCAACTTCAATTTATTATTTACTCCAAATAATAACTATGATTCAAAACAAACAAAAAACAACAACAACAACAACAACATCAACAACAAGAAAATGAAACAAATAAATAAAGAAAGAAACAAAAAGATGATCTTATAAATGCGTCAACTAAATCCGAAATAGTTCTTTGCGTGAGATTAAAGCGATGTTACATTATTTAATGAAAATATATACATATAAATAAATTATATAAACAAATTGCGTTTCATTTATCCTTGTGGGGATAGCAATAATACATAGTTTGTTGTTCTTTATACGTTTCCGTCTGTCGCCAACTTGTATTATATTAACATATTTCTATCAATTTCAAACAATTCAACTGCCTTTTCAAATTGTAACAGCAATTATAAATTCCCGACTAAAAGGGAATTTCCATTCTAGCACTGCTTCCTGACTTCGACTAAAAGGGAATTTCCACTCTAACACTGCTTGCTGACTTCGACTAAAAGGGAATTTCCATTCAAACACTGCTTGCTGATTTCGACTAAAAGGGAATTTCTATTCCAACACTGCTTGCTGAAAAGGAATATAGTTTCCTTTCATGCCACTTTATTTATTGCTGAGGTTGTTGTCCTTGCTAAAGCATGTTAACAGCAAAAGTACTGAAGGCTCACTCAAGAAACAAGGCATTTTCCAGATTTTCATTAATTAGAATAATGTAATTAATATATTGCGTAGTGTCATAGTACATTCAATCGGCTAATTTCTCACTGAGTAACAATACAATAATTGTATATTTTCAACATTTTGCTTGCTCTCTCTCGTTGCTGTTTCCTCATTCTGCCGCTTGGAATAAATCCTTTCAAAAGGAATTTACTTTTTTTCGCTAGGTGGCGCTTTTGGGAAATTTACTTTATTGGAGACTTATGCATTTAAAGTTATTCAGCAAAACTGTTAACTTAACATTATCCTTTTTTCCGAAATTCTATTAAAATTCCCTAGCTATTCAAGACAACAACCTGTACTAAAAAGTACGTATTGGAGACGCACACCGAAATGTAATTAGTTTGAAATGTTGACTTTAAAAAACCGTTAATATATTATTAACGTCTATTATATTATTGCATGTGATTGTGTACTACAGAATATTTAAATTTGTATTCTATATATATATGGTTCCCAAATGTAAGACTTATAATGTATTTATCGTTATAACAACAGAACTTTGAAACGTAATGCATTGGACTCTAATATAAATTTCCCTCTTTTAAAATACAGTTAAAAATTTGTCCCCTTGCCTGCTGCAAGTCGCTCTCTTTGCATACATATTAAAAAAAAATGTATACACATTTCACTACATTCTTTATAAATAAAAACATTCATGCATACACACATACATACATACACACATACATACATACATACATTTATACATTCATACATGTACAAGGCATAAACTGAGTGAACAAATCGAAGATTTGTGACGTCACACGCCAAATGTTTTTGTTTTCGGTTTGTTTTTACTCATTCTTTCGCACTAACACACACACACGCACACATACACACACACACTCATATGGTGCCGCTTACTGCCGTTAGTTAGTGCAAAACAGAAACAAAGCACAGCAAAGCACTTCAAATACTCTCACACCGAATAAGCGCAGTATTGGAGTTGTATATTGCATACAAAATTCATTTAGTTGCCAATGTGCTCTTCATTTGTAGAGTAGAAGGAATATGCATCAATAAATAGTAATAATTAATAGAAAACCTTAAGTCATGGCAGAGCTGCAGCAGTGTGACCAAACGTTCAGTATTTTAATTTTTGGTATGTTTTATTTAAATGACTTATCGATTGTTCTATTGATGCGATCGTGCTGGTCTGTTAATCGAAATTCAAATTTTTAACATAGGAATGAAGTACACACTACTCTCTTTAGTAATAAAAGTAAACGAACCAAAAGAAACTAAAATGAATAACATAAATATTTATAAAATTGTAGGACTAATGCGATATAGATTAAATACTTTCCCACATCAAAATAGATATATTTACCCTGAATACCTTTCTAAGTTTATTGCTCTATCCGTTTTTTTTATATTACGAGTCATATTGATTAGGAGCTTTGCCAGTATTAGTGACTTGTATTAGTCTAAAACGATCTAATCGATAAATTGGTAAAATTTATGTTGCAAAATTAAATATGCAGCTCATGTAACAGAATTGTGGGAATAATTTTTGTCACATTCCAATGACAAAAGTTTGGCTCCATGTTATGTTTATGTGTGTGTGTGTGTGTGTGTGTGTGTGTATATATGGGTGTGTGTGTGTTTGTTTGTGTGTGTGATTCCTATTGTTTGTTGTTGCTCATATTCAAATATTAATTTGCTGATTTATTATCATTATGCCAGAGCCGATAATAATAAATTTTAATGAAAATTTAAACAAACGCATAAATGAATGAATAAGTGTTTGATTATATTGCGAATGTTTGCGAGTTATTCATTTATTCGAACACACACACAGAGACAGATGTAAATATTTATAACGTGTAGGCATTTATTTCATGAAATTTTTCATCTGATTAATATCTGCATATAGTATTTGTGCTCTTAAATGTGCGCAATCGAATAAAATATACAAATAAATAAACTGAAAAATTAAATAAAATCAAATGGAATAAAATAATAAATAAAATGCATTTGTTTCTGCGGCGGCAGCTCATTACACATTTATATGGCATAACCAAAAGGAATGCAATGTTTTAAGTGGAAAAATCCACCAAAAATATGAAGAATCAACAAACCACACACAAGCAAATACACACACACACACACACACACATTCAAACACACACACAGTCACAGACGTTTGTGTATTCAAATTGAACAACCGCAAATACAAAACAATATACAATTGGCCCACACATTCTCTCCCTCATTCTCTTCATCTCTCCCTGCCTTTCTCCCTCTTTCACATGTTGTCTTCTCTCCTTAACTCTCTCTCCCTCTCCCTCTCCCTCTCTCCCTCTCTCTCACTCTCTCTCTCTCTCTCTCTCTCTCTTTTCCCTTCAGAAGCTTGCACACACTCGCAGAAACACTCACAAATAGTTGATAGAAAACAGTTGAATATTTTATGCTGCTGCGATTTTACGCTTGTAAATCACAGATAAAGCCAGATACAGACGGACAGACAGAGAGACAGACAGACAGACAAATAGACGGATAGACAGCTGGACAGTGAGACAGACAGTCAGTTAGTCAGACTGACTGCAGAGCCAAAGGCCGAATGCCTTTAAATGTGGCCAATATCAAAAAGTTGGCAAGCTTTTACAGTTAAGAGCAATTGCCGCCTAGCGCTGACCAAAACGCTCAAAAGTAACACACACACATACACATAGACACACAACGCACACACATGCATAAACACACAAACTCACACACATGCACACATAGACGCAAGGAGAGATACAGTCAAACACACACACAAACAAAAAGCAAGCTTGAAGAGCAGCCCCTTCATTCATGTGTGTGTGTTCTGGCTGCCTAGTGTGTGTGTGTGTGTCTTTGTCTGTGTATCTGTCTGTCTGCCTGCCTGCCTGTCTGTCTGCTGTGTGTGTGTGTTTGTGTGTGTGTATTAGCAGGCGTTTTGGGGTTTAATATTTAATTCAAACTCAAATTCTCGGACATAAATTGAATTTGGAGTGGAAAATGTTGCAAATATTTGCCAGGTGCTAGATGGGCATAGCCGAGTTTCATATTCATTTGCAGCACTTTGGCTTCTTCTTCTCTTCTTCTGTATAATAAATTAATAAACATAAATCACATTGATTACAATGGAATCTGCTAAGGACATAAATATCTCCGTTACATTATGCTCTACATATGAAAATTCCAATTTGGCTTTTTATTTTTTTGCATATCATTTCGGTTTTTGGTGTTGACGAGTTTATTGGCCTCATTGGAGAGAGATAGATGGAGAGAGAGAGAGAGAGAGAGAGAGAGAGAGAGAGAGAGAGAAAGGGAGAGTGAGAGAACGGGAGGAAGGGATAACTGCAATAATAAATTGCAATAATCCGTTGTGTGTAGTGTGATAATTTATTGTTATAGCAGCATCAGATAGACATTTATTAAACATTTGTTAACTTATTAATTTAACTATGACACCGAATGAACTCTCAATCTGTAGATCTCTTCCTCTCCATCGTCCTCTCCACTAGCATTCTTTAACTTATTAAGGGTCTTCCAACAAGGACGGGTCGATGTTAAAATTGACGCAACAAGTCCAACGCTTTGTCAGAAGCAAAAGGGGTGGGACCCTGCCCTGCCGGGAGTAGGGTTTTGGGTGTAGGTGGTGGAGGGGCGCCGTAGACAGAGATTGCATGTTGGCTATCGACCCGCTCTATTTGAAAGACCCTTTACATACACAACACGATTTATGGCAGAAATGTATATTAATAATATATAAACTATGTACTTAACAAACATAAAATAATAATATAAAAGCGATAACATCTGCCTATTTGCATATTTCTCTAAATACATTGTTCGTTGTTGCTCATTCCTCTTTGAATCACTTTTATTTCCGCAACTCCTTCTGTTCAGAAGTTGGCCACTACACGCCCTGCTGCCGCTCTGCCCCCGCTCTGCTGCCGCTCTGCCCCCGCTCTGCTGCCGCTCTGCTGCCGCTCTGCTGCCGCTCTGCTGCCGCTCTGCTGCCGCTCTGCTGCTGCTCTGCTCCCGCTCTGCCGCCGCTCAGCCGCCGCTCAGCCGCCGCTCTGCCGCCGCTCTGCCACCGCTCTGCTGCCGCTCTGCTGCCGCTCTGCTGCCGCTCT
>JBANCZ010004539.1:0-10078 GCA_037040025.1 Sphaerogastrella javana | reverse complement strand
TGTCGAGGCTGGCGTCCAGTGCCACGCTGCTTGCCACCATTGAAGCCACCGCCGCCACCGCCTGCGTTAACAGAGAGACAGAAAGATAGAGATAAATATAAATAAGAGAATTTGCATTATTAATAATAATATATTGGATTGACATGCTGGAGAAACGCTTTGCTTTGCATATTATTCACTGTTTTTGCAGAAGGATCTGGTACTACAACGCCAAACGAATTTGTTTTATAAGCGACTCTGGTGGAAATTTTGACCAAATCTAAGGATAAACAATGTTTGACAATAATATATATAGTTATTTATTTATATATATATATATATATATATATATATAGAAGAGGATGCTCGAAATGAAAGGCAAGGAAATATTAGTTCGTTTACAAATTAACAAAATGCTCAGAGTTAAAACAGTTTCATTTTTTAAGATAGACAGTAATACACTTAACAGTGATCTATGGATGGGGATCAATCAATTTAGTTGGACTGATTTTTAATTAAACTATTACTCGGTGTTGTTTAGATAATCATAAATTTGGTTTTACGGTCAAGTGTTCTGGTTCTTGTTGTTGTTGTTGTTGTTTTTGATGATATTGAGTATACCTTTGGGACCACCGCGCGGTCCTCCGGCACCGCGCCCGCCACCGCCGCCGCTGCCGTAGCCATTGCCGCCAAAGCCACCATCAAATCCGCCGCCATAACCATAGTCTTTAGTTTGTATTGAGAGTTGTGTTATTCGAGACAATTCGTTACGATTGATCGGATCGTTTCGTATAGAAGGGGGTTTATAAACACAAAAATTTTAGATTGTAGTTCATTGAGCACAAAAATCAAAGATCAAGAATTGCAATTGTATATTAACTATCGTTCCTCCTATCAATGCAAATGATTCGATCGAATTTAGCTTGGTTTTGGTCAAAATTTACTTGAACTTGTGGTTGTTGATTTGGGGTGGTTGGATAGAGAGGGGAGCAGTACAAGACGGTCATACCAATGGTGCGAGGCGAGACAATTCAAATGCACACCAGAGAGCGAAACACACGAGCGCTGGAAAAAGGAATTCCACTAAAAACACACAGAAATCATATCGAAATTCGGTTGTTGGTTTTTTTTTTCGTTTCTTTTATTTGCTCATTTCTCGATTTTGCGAATTTTGATTATATTTGTTATGGTTTCTATTGTTCAATGTACAATTTGTAGTTGTAGTTATTACTGTAGTTGTTAATGTTGTGGTTGCTGTTGTTGATGTTGTTGTTGTTTCTCTTCTCGTTGTTGCTTTTTCATCTGCTGCTGTTGATTTTTGCTGCACAGGCATTACAAAAATGTTGTTTTTAGAACATAATTAAAAGGCTTTAAAACACATTTTCTCTCTCTCTCTCTCTCTGTCGTTCGTTATCTTTTTTGTTTATGTTTACTTCTACATCTTTCTCTCTAGGCATGAGAAAAACAGGCGCAAGGCGGCGCTCACACATACATGCATATGCGCGGTTCGTTTTGTTGTTGTTGTTGTTGTTGTTGTTACAGATAATATTGTTGCTTATCTGCAGTCTCTGGATGTTGTAGTTGTTGTTGTTGTCGTCGTAGTTCTAGTTGTTATTATAATTAGTTAGTAGTTCACTCTCGACTTATAAACATGTTTCACAATGTATTGCAATTCATTTTACGCACTCTTTATGCATTATTAATTGTTCTAATATCATTTACCTCATTTTCCACACAACAAATTCAGCATATCATTATCGTATTCTTTTACTCATTATTATGATTATTAGTTTAGTTTTCTTATTAATGGTCAAAACAAACAAAAAAAAACTGAATAATTCTGCTGCTCTTGTGTGTGTTTTTGAATGTCTCACCTCAGCAAAAAGTTATCAAAATTTTCATATTTTAAATTTCAAATTTCAAATGTTCATTTTCATTTCAAGATTCATGAACAGAATCAAGGGACTCAATCAATCAAGGGCGTTTTTTTTTTTTTGGGGTTTGGTTCGGGGGGTGTTGGTTTTGGGGGATGCGGGAAAAGTTCGTGTCGCAAAATTGTAGTGTTGTATTAAAAACGTCTTGCGAAAAACAAAAACAAATGCAAATTGTCAGCAAATTTTTACTTTATATATACGAGGAGTAGTTAATTATTTATATTATTCATTGATATAATTTACTCTTGATGGTGTTTGTATTTTTGGTTGTTGTTAAAAACAAGAAAACTGTTTATATTTATATTTATATATATGTATATATATATATAGAAGAATTTCCATTGCAGAAACTACTTGCCAAATATTATTTCTTTAAAATTACTTTATATATTATAACTTTACTTTTTTTTTTGTTGATTTTTCTTTTACGTTTGTAAATAGTTTCAATAATTCATTTGGACTAAAAAAAACAGTTATTAATTACGCTAAAATTACTTGTAATATATAAGCTTTAAGTTTAATAAAAAGGAGTAATAAAAGAAAATAAGAAACGTTACATTTTAAGCGAAAAATAGATCATTATTGCTTGTGTAGGTAGGTTCTTGTTGTTCTTGTTGCTGTTGTTGTTGGGTGTTTAGTTTTGAAGGTCTGATCGTTCGGTCGATCGTTCGGTCGGTTGGGTCAGACGATCTGTTTGTGGATGATATTTGTTGTTGTTGTAGACACAGACAGAACAATAACCGGAAACTCGGACAACCGGACCCCAGGCTCAATCGTTACGAGAACATAGAGATTGAAGCTTTAGAATCAAGGCGTTCATTTGGATTATTTCAATGGGTATTGATGGTTGTAGTAGTAGTAGTAGTAGTAGCAGAAGTCGTTGTTGTTGTTGTTTTTGTTGTTTGCTTTTACTCTAATCATATGGGTGGTTTGTTCATTTTTTTTTTTTTTTTTTTTGATTATATTTTTTTTCTTTGTTTGGTTTTTTTTTTGTGAGGCGAAACATCGGAAAATTCGGTATTACAATTGATAGATATATATATATTTATATCCATATATGTAATTCTAAAACACGTTTATGTTCAGAAATCATAATTAAAAGAATAACACTATGTATATATATAAGGTAATGTATAATAATTAATGAAAATTGTACATATCTTTAACGGTTAAAACTGAAACATCTATGGGAGCCATAACATAGTTATGCTTAACATTTCGAATCGCTAATGTTAATTGAACAGCCGATTGTTATGGCTCTCATATGCTGTTCATGTTATTGAAATAGATATAGATATTGATATTGATATTGTTGTAGTTGTTGTTGGTGTTGGGTTAGTTTTAGAAATTATAAAGAGAAAATTATAAATGTATATGTGTAAATGTAAATGTTTATATAGTTTAGTTTATAAAGATTTTATATAATATATATATGTATATAAAAAGTGGGCACAAAATATTGCTATAATGTATACAAAAAGCTGCTTGAATTACATGTATAAAAAGTGATTGATTTTGCACAATTAAACATCAGCATATTATATTATAATTGCATGGTATGTATAATATGTAGCATATATAAATATATATATATAAATTTTGTATTATAAATGTCGTATATTTTTTTTATTAAATTTTTTTTTCGTTTTTTTTTTTTTTTATTATAATTTTTAAATATATATATAAAATATTGTTTCGTTTGTGTGTGTGTGTGCTTGTGTAGGTGTG
Organism: Sphaerogastrella javana; assembly: GCA_037040025.1. Taxonomy (NCBI): domain Eukaryota; kingdom Metazoa; phylum Arthropoda; class Insecta; order Diptera; family Drosophilidae; genus Sphaerogastrella; species Sphaerogastrella javana. The sequence goes on along the minus strand of JBANCZ010004539.1, from coordinate 6,437 downwards.
TATACAGACAACTTGCTAAAAACATTGAGAAACATGCAAATTTAAAAATAATTTACTCAAGTTTATATATGCATATGTTCGATTTTTCATCTTATTCTTTTGTTGTTATTGTTGCAAATGTAAGTAAATATATATGTAAATATGCATATAGATAAATTTGCATATGTATACGTATATTTAAACACATTTATTAAATGTTTCAATGAATCAATTTGTAAATTTGCTCTACATTCAAAAAACGTAACATAAGTAAGTGTAAATATTTATGTTTATGTTGCTTTCACTTAATGTTTAAAATAAAAGTGTGTAAAAAGAAGAACAATAATAAGAAAAAAGTTATATATGTATATTAATGTATTGGATTAAAATTACTAAAATTGACGAAGTGTGTTTCATTTCTCTACATTGTTATGCATTTAATTTTTTTACTCATTGAAAAGTTTATATATGTTGTTTTTAATGTTGACGTTGTTGTTGTTATTAAATCGTTCAGTTTGTTCTTGTTGTTGTTGATGATGTTGATGTCGTTGCTGTTGTAGTTGTTGTTGCTTATCAACGTACGAACGTGCAAAATGCCGCATTGCGCGCGCGTTTCATTTAAAATCAAGTATCAAATAAATGTGTTATACTATATGTTGTTCATGTTGATTTTACGAATTTTACATTGTACGTTAAAACTTCCTTTCTATCATTCTCTTCTTTCTTTTCTAACTTTCTCACTCTTTGAACTCTCGTTTATGAATTGTTTTGTTGCCAGCAAAATGCATTACGGTCAAGAAAGCTAAGCAGAAATGCAAATAAAGCAAATAAAAGAATCAATGGCCACTTTAAATACGGGGGCTCAGATCGTCTACAGATTGTGGGCGTGTACACGCCCCCACTGCTTTACAAACACCTGAGCCCCGGCCTCAAAAGGTTGTTGTTTTTGTTGTTGTAACTACGCTGCTTTTGCGTTTACGTTGTTCTTGTTGTAATAGTTGTTCTTACAAGAATTTGCCTTAAAGTAATACTATCAAAAATAGTACCGATTTGTTTAAATGTTATGTGTTTATGCATAAATATATATGTATATATGTGTATAACATTCGTATATATATATATATATATATATTATCTCTCTCTCTCTCTACATAAATCTGATATTAATGTATACATTTATAGTAGATTGACGTGCATACGAAAACATATGCATTGCAAAATTGATATTATCCCGTTGTCGGCATAATAATATATATATCTAAAAATATATTTATATGATTATATACGTTTTGTTTTGTAGTGTTTAAATAGAAGTTTGTATCAAAGCTTTGATTACACGTTTCGTTTTTGTAATATTTCTTCTTCTTCTTGTTGTAGTTGTAGTTGTGGTTGTTTGGATTAGTTTAGTGTTTTGTTCAACAAAACAAAAATGGAAAACTATATAAATAACTATTTTATGGTTTCATCTATTAAGGTTTGTTGTTGTTCTTGTTGTTATAGTTTTGGGGTGTTAAGGGGTATGATTGTTGCTCATATGAATACATGTGTGTGTAGTTGTGTATGAAGGACGGGGATGGGTTCGTATTGTGTATGAGTGTGTCAACAGCTTTTGGTTTCAGTTTGTTCAAACAATAACAGTAGTTAACAATAATAAAAGGCACAAGTTGCAATTATGCAAAAGGCCAAAACGCTGGCGATTCACACATTTTCACATAATTGGCACATGATCTTATTGTGTGTGTGTGTTTACAGTTAACGGACTTTTCTCTCACTCTGTCACCTTCTCTTGTTCTCTTTCTCTTTGTCGTTCTCTCCCTGTCTGTCTTCTAATGATTGTTGCTGCCATTGCGTTTGAGGTATTTGTCATCTTTGGAAAGTCTGTTCTTGTTAGGGGGCCTCTCTGTTGGTGCCCCACACGATGATTATATTGATGTTAATGTTGGGAGCTGTAGCTTCAGATGTAATTATTGTTGTTGTTGTTCATTTTGTAATTGTTGTCGGTCTCGTCTGGTATAGATATAATTTTAAAGTTTTTAAGTTTTAATGCATGAAACTTGAACGTTTTGTCTACTCATCATTGTGGTTGTTGTTGTTGATGATGTTTTCTTGTTGATGTTGTTTTTGTTTGTATTTTAATTCGATCTTAAATTGAACAACACAATCATTTGTACACACGCTTCGTCAGTTTTATATGTAGTATTATTATTATATTTTATATGCTAAACGTCTAATAAATCATTAACGATTCTAGGTTTTTCTTTTCAAATGAATTCTCGTTTTTAAAATTACGCTTTAAAATTTAAAAATCAAATATGCATTTTTATGTATTGTTTAAAATTAATTGTAGTATATAAAATTATTGATTTTAAAATGAAAAAAATTATGTTTTTTGTCAAACATATATTTTGCATAGAAAATATATATCAATAATATATTTATTTTAGGTTTTTTGTTTTTGCAATATTTTAAAATGATTTTAAAATTTATATGTAAGTATTATTATTAAAAAATATTTATATTTTCAATTTAAAAGTTTTCTTGTTTTTAGCGACGTTGTTGTTCTTGTTGTTGTTGTGTTTCTAGTTTTGCAGCAAAACGTTTTTGTTTTTGTTTTTCTCTCCGTTTTGATATCGTTTTATTTTTTCTCTTTTGCTAACGGCAAACAACAATTGGTTTATAATTTTGTGTAAATTGTTTTAAAATGTTTATTATATAATAATATGATGGCATTTCGTTTGTCTATTGTTATTGTTGTTGTTTATTGTATTGTTGTTGTTGTTGCTGTTAATTTTGTTTATTTTTTGTTGTTTGTTTGTTGCTACTTTAGAACTGCTGATAGTTGTTGCTATTGTTCTTGTTTTGATGATAGTTATTTGACGTTGTGTTATTGTAATAATTGTTATGAGCATTATTATGTTGTTTGTTGTATTTACCATAACCATAGTCATATCCATTATAGTAGCCACCGGCATAGTAATCGGCGAAACCACCGGAACCATAACCACCATAGCCGCCATAGTTCGCATATGAACTTTGGCCATCCCATTGGTGGGAATAACCTACAATAGTAAAACAAGAAAAAAAAACAATTAGTATTAATTAACACATGCAGATCAATCTTAAAAAAAAAAAAAAAAAAAAAAACGTTACTAACCACCACGACCATATCCACCACGACCACCGCGCATGCCACCTCGTCCACCGCCACGTATCGCCATCATTTGATTTTCTGGTTTTGGTGTGGCACGCTTAACATCAACCTCCTTGCCAGAGATTTTTTGTTTGGGTGTCTTCAGCAGATCTGTGACAACCTGCTCCTTATCGAAGGTAATAAAGCAGAATCCCTTACGGTGTGACTTTTGTTTATCGAATGGCATCTCAACCTCAACGATCTGTAATTGATATGTTCAATATAAAAGCTCATTTCGTAATATCATGGTCCAGAGTTCTACAATACTTACATTTCCAAACTGACTAAAATAGGTTTTAATTTCTTCATCGCTGATCTCTGTGGTCAGACCACCCACAAAGATTTTACCGTGGCGCGCCTTGGCCTTCTTAGGATCAACCTTCTTACTGTTTATAATGTGCTCTTCAGCGGCGCTCACTTGATCAATTGCCTCTGTGTTGGTGAACACAATGAAGGCAAAGCCTCGGGATCGTCCCGTCTGTGGGTCTGTCTTCACATTAATGCTTTCAATTTCACCAAATTTTCCAAAATGTTCGCGCAGTTCCTCTGTGAATTGTGAATAAGTTCATTGTATTTATAATGATTTTCATACGATTGATATTTGTATTATTTTGATACTTACTTTCAGTTGTTTCCCAACTGAGACCGCCAACGAATAGTTTTCTGTGAAAGGTTATAGAAAATTCAAGCATTAGAAATAATTTCAAATATAAACAAACATATATACAATGTAATATGTACTATTTAAAAGGTTACAAAGAAAATTCTGGTTTCGGGAAATCATTAAGTGGAAAAATAATGACACTTGTATGTTTTTTGCGCGCGCTAGTATACAAATTTTCAGAATATCATAAATTTTACAAATGTTGTGTAAATTTATTTCAAAAAATTGAATTTGTTTTTCGGCCCATAAAAAACTTGAATTTACATCTTGTTTTCGTTTTCTGTTATTCAAAAATTTAAGTTGATTTTATTTTGCTGCAAATAGATTAAAGACGGAAGAGCAAGAATACAAAATTAACGAATAATAGAAAGAAAAAGAAACTCACCAAATTGAAAATGAACAATAGATCTTAGAATTATTATTACTGTACTTTATAGTTAAATTTACTTTCAATCAAAGGCTCGAAATGTGCATCGAAAAACTGAGCGAAAGAGTACGGCGAGGGAGTAGAGTCACAAACGAGCGAAAAATACGTATAGATCAATATATAGTAAAGTATGCAAAGAGTGAACTAGTTTTAGTTTTAGTATTAAAATATGCTTTCTTCATTTTAGATTAAGTTTAATAATACATTTGAAAAAGAATTTTTTATTACTACAAAATTAGAAAAAGGCATTTAATTTTTATGAATGCTGTTTTTGTTTATATTTTTGTTTTTAATTTTTTTTTTTTGTTTCTTTTTTTTTTTCTTTTTATCTTTAATGATTTTCGAAAGTAACTTTACTAGGACTAAATTTATAAAAAATGTAAACGACACACACTTAAAATTTAAATTTTTTCGTTTTATTTATTATCTTTTGTTTTTTTGCGTACGTTACGTATAAAGTTGGGAAATTTGTATATTCTGCAGGGGATGTTATGCAATTTTGGAACAATCTCATCACGGCGGCTGAATTGATATAGTGAGGAAAGAATATGGGCGGTAGTCGCGGGTTGGCATTTTATGAAACGTTTTTGGACTCATTTTCGTTTGCAATTCTCGATAGTATTTTGGGATCATGATCATTATCGTTATCGTTACGTTACATTCATCGGGCTGCGCTTCTTTAATGTAGGCAAAAACAAACAAAAAATGCGAGTCTCATTTTGTCTCACTCTCTGTCACTCTCTCTCTTTCTCTTTAATTTTTTCTTTTTTGGTAAACAATAAAATGCGTTATACGTTTGAGATATACATAATATATTAATATATATATATATATATATAGAGAATATTATATTGGATCCAATTGAACTCGAGATAATCGATATAGATTTTGTTGTTGATAATTTTGTGTGTACATAGTTTTAATTTTTTGTTTTATTTTGGTTAGATAAATACCATCATCAACTACGCCGGCGACATCCATTGCGATCGCTGCATCCGTTTTGGGCAAACTCCTTTGGGCATCGGCTGCTTGAGAATAGCTTTATCATGGCTTTAACTTCTCTCAAGACCTGCCGGAGAGGAACAAGGTTAGTTCACTCAAACACAACAGGATAAGCTATGAATTGATTGACTTGATTTATTGTTCTTGTGTGTTTTGTTTTTGTTTTTGATTTATTTTTATTTATTTTCGTACACTTTACGGTTCCATTTACTTTTGGGCTGCTTCCATTAAATATTTCTTCCCTCAGTACTTCTTTTTCAATACACAATACAAATATACCTATAGACTTAAGAATAGCTTAAAAATTAAGTAATTCAATCAAAAGTGAATCTACCTAAACTCATCAAAAATAATATAAGTAAAACTCATTTAGTCATCAGTCACATTGCAATAATAAAGACAATCCCAAGTTATTATATTATTCGTCGTTATGACTACTATTAGCAAAAAAAACACTCCTACACTTAACATACATACATAAGAGTAGTTTTTCAATTGCCTCGGCAACACTGTGCCGGCATGGTGATGGCCTCAGCAACAGAGCTAGTGCGAAGCCGGCAAGCAAAACGAAATATTAAGAAAACGAAGAAGAAAGAAAAAACTACACACATTATATGTGTATTTGTGTGCATGTGTATGTATATACGCACAGAAACAACCGCCATTTTGGCTACAAAAACTGGAAGAGCACGATAGCGAATGAACACAAAAATATGAACGAATGACTGCACAAAAGAAGTATGCAAAAAAAAAAATAATAAAAATAACAAAGACAAACAAAATTTGTTGTACTAGTGAAAGGTAGGCAGTTCCAGGGCCTGATGTGGCGCGGTGTGGGGGGTTAAGGCTGGGAGCAGCACATAGCATACTTTGCGCTTTTCTACATATATGTATGTATGTATGTAGACTCACACATATACACACATTGACACACAATCACGCACACACATGCACACAATCACGCACACAGATGCACATCTTCGTAAAAATGTAGAAACAATGTATGAATGTGCTAATGGACATAACCTCACAAACTGCGGGAAATGTGCTTAAATTTTGCCGATGTTGCGACTGGAATTCTGTGCTTGTTTCAATAGCAAACGTCATAACAGGCATGCATTTATACACACATATATATATATATATATATATATTTATATATTGATAAATGTATG
>JBANCZ010004538.1:0-10079 GCA_037040025.1 Sphaerogastrella javana | reverse complement strand
GATTGCAATTGTCATGTTGGAACTTGTTTTATTTTTTTTTCTTCTATTTTTTCATTTCTTGTCTCTTCATTTTTGTTGTCATTAGTTTCCTAAGTGTTGCGGAAAGCTACTCATTATTTTTTGCAAATGATAATTGTTGTGTTGTGTTTTGTTTTGTTTCGCTTTGTTAGTTGTAGGCGTATTTGTAGCTCATACATTCCATTAAAATATTTCCCATCTAATGATAAATTAACGTTAAGCACAATTCTTGTCACACAATTTAGATATGCAAATTGCAACCAATCCCATTGTCGTTGTCTGTCAGGGTAACCCATACGATCATCTGTTGCAACATTTCAATTGCAGATCGTGAGTTGTACTTGCAATTATTGCTTGTATCTGTCAGATACATACATCCATCAGATGCCGACGCTTCGCGCCTTTTCATATCAAACAATTTGTAGCATTTTACGACCATTTACGACTCCCATAAACATAGTCTACAGGGTTTACAGGGTCTACAGGGTCTGTAGTGGATTGACATATCTCACAGATTTCGAATTTGTTCAAAAAATTAACACTACAGCACAAATAGCTCAATTTCCGGCAATTGTAATTTTTATATTTTTTTATCTCCGCATTTAATTAGCACGACTTTGTTGGGTTTTTTGCGTTTAAATGATTTACATGTTTTGTACGCTGTGTTTATGTAGATTTTCACTATATATCTTATGTCCATCTATATGATTTATAGCCTTCTTTGTTGGTGGAGTTGCGGGCTTTGGTGTTACGGCGGGCGCCCATCGCTTCTGGACTCATCGCAGCTACAAGGCGAATACTCTGTTGCGCAGTCTCTTGATGATCAGCTACTGTGTGGCCGGACAGGTGAGTGAACTATAGTTTAATAATAGAACTGAATAGCACATCTAATAGAATAAATAAACAGGAAATATTTTTCTAAATATATAGGAAATATAGCTTGTGATTCATATGGTTACCCACCACACATTTAATATGGGTATAAGAACATTAGTATTATTAGGTTAAATCAATTTTTTTTTATGATATACAATAGATCTATAGGGTATTTTTGAGTCGAGCGATTCAGTCAACATAAATTTGTTAGGCTTTTGTCTACAGTTGCAAAAATGAACTTGTCATCATGAAATTATCATTAATTGCATCATTAACTAAGACAACTTAATACCTTTTGTAGTTGTTATACATGTTGTTATTGCCAGAGTTGTTACTGTACTTTTTTAAGTTGCCAAAAATTGTAAATTGACAAAGAGGCGGCATGTCAATTACAGCCACAAATGACAGCATTCAGCTGCAAATTACAGTTTTAGCAGCGAATGTATCTCAAAGATACATTTGTATCTGTCACATTCATATGTCACATTCAATGGCAGCAGCTGCAAAAATTAATGATGATTGCGCTTTAGGGTTTTACTACACATATTACTTTTATATATTAAAGACCCTTTTCGTATAACCCATGCCTTATTTGCAGAACACCTTATACGATTGGGTGCGCGATCATCGTGTGCACCACAAGTACTCCGAAACCGATGCCGATCCACATAATGCCAATCGGGGATTCTTCTTTTCTCACGTTGGGTGGCTGATGATGCTCAAGCATCCGGATGTTCTACGTCGTGGAAGACAGATTGATATGGGCGATGTCCTCAACGATCCAGTCATTCAATTCCACCAAAAATACTTCATTCCCTTGAAGATATTCCTGTGCTTTCTGCTACCTACGATTATCCCGGTTTATCTGTGGAACGAGACCTGGTATCATGCCTTTGTGCATCAGTGCATTTTCCGCTATGTGTTCAGCTTGAACTTCACCTGGTCGGTGAACAGTGCAGCACATTTGTGGGGCTCCAGGCCATATGACAAGTAAGCATAGTTCTATCATACATTATAAATAGAATATTACTATTGTTTCTTTAAAAAAGTTCGGTTAAATTCTGATAATAGCGTTCTTAAATTGTATCTGCCTTAGCTTAGTCTAATACATATTTTGTATCTCCACCTTCAGACGCATCATGCCCAGTGAGAATATTTACGTCTCCATTATGGCTATGGGCGAAGGCTGGCACAACTATCACCATGTCTTCCCATGGGACTACAAGGCAGCCGAGTTGGGAAACTACAAGGTCAACTTTACGACTATGGTACTTGATACATTCCATAGGTTAGGCTGGGCCTATGACATGAAGCAACCGTCCAAGGAGCTGGTGCGCCGCACTTTAGAGAAGTACGGCGATGGCACACATCCAACACAGCAGACTGCGGGTACAGCTGAAGATGCTAAGGTTACTACTTCGGTGGGCCATATCCACTATGCTGAGGTACCGGATCCTGAGCTGGAATACGACGCTGAATCGAGCAGTACTGAGAGCGCCAAGCTAGATGAGAACGAGAATGAGAGTGATCGACAGAAGAAATCCACGAAGAAGTTGTCCACCTAAATAATGGGAATGTTACTCTATTAATCCCACTCTCAGAAAATGTACAACAACACAAGAAGTAGCGCGTATATGTTCTTCTATAATATTAACAAATATTTAAAAAACAAAATAATATGATAAATAAAGCGTGGTCTTGTCATAATACAAGGAGCAGGCCCACGTCTGGCTGTTCTATACATATATCCATAAATATATCCATATCCATACATATACATTTATATATATAAACCCGATATCGGCTTGGCTTTCGGTCAAAAATAATTATTAATTTAAAACATTAATAATATTTTATGATTTACAGTTTTTAATTGTTACTCTTACACACTTTCGTTTTGCATTCTGTAACACAAAACACAGCACTGGTACAAGAACTAAATAGACCCCGACAACACCCTCTAATACTAGCTGTAGCCACTCCAAATTCATATCGATATCGACTTGCATATATCATTTTAATCATTTGTGTAGGTTTAGGTATTATACTTAGCTTGGTAATATCTTAATTTAAGCAACAAATTCACTAAATCAAACACACACACACACAAAACTTCAAATTTATCATTACTTTTAATTTTAAAATATAAATTGTGTATGATATAAAAATTGAATAAAAAAAATGTAAAATAAACACTTAAAAAAATGTTTTGTATTTTCATCTTGTAGCCTTTACAAATTTCGTTCTAAACGATAATTTTTTTAAAGGAATTTCCGTTTAAAAATTCAAATCACAGCTTCACTCGTATTGTTTGTGAAATAGTATACGATTAAATTAAATTAATTTGCATTTGCACGAATTTAATAAATTCCCCTTGTTAGTTAAAGGTACTTCGTTGTAAATTTATTACACCGGATTTTAGGATTTAGTCGTTTGTGTGAGCAGGGAATATAGAAATAGATAAACAACAGTGGAATATGCAATTGTTGCTATGAATTTAGCATAGGTGCTCTTATTATTATTCCGCCGTCAATAAGCTTCATTATAGATGCATACTTGACCTTCGTCGACCTCCGGCACCAGCTCTGCCTACCTCAACGTCAACTTACCACTGCGTATGATAAGTGAGTATAATCTGCATATGTATAATCAAATGCAATGAGTTGTAGCTCTGATAAATGCAGCGGCACCCACGGGCCCTTAGAGCGATGTGCTGCATAAATTCACATACCCTGTAACCTGTTGTTATTGGGAGTGTTAGGCTTGAATTTGTATGGTATATTTATAATGTGTGTATCTATAATTACGATAACCAAATAAAATAGTTGTAATAGACACAATTTAGCAACTGTAAAGGTGGTAAGCACTCGAACTACATTTCAGCATTCCTAACTAAGTATAGGGTGTGTTTTTTTTGGCTTGACTTTTCGTGTGACTTCGCCGTTGTGCAATTAATAATTTGACGGTCGTGTAAAAAACTAGACAAAATGTAAATGTCAAATCAAATGTCGGCTTTTGGTTAACTTAATCGCTTGCCTTAGATACGGACAACTGAGTTACTAACTAACTAACTGAGCCCATGACCAACTGGTTTCATTTTCGCTGCTTACGTGACCAAAGTTGCATAGAGGCAACACCTCCAACTCCCATGCACAACTCCAACTCAAGCAGCTCGGCTGCAAGAGCAAGTGCAAGACACAGAGACCGAAGTCTAGTCAAAACTGAGCCTGTACAGTCAGACGGTACCAGGAGTAGCTGCAGTTAATTGATCTCTAATCGATGCAACTACACGAGAGGCCTCGCGTCTCATCAAGTTGCGATGTGCCAACTGGCACGTAGGCCACAAACCTTGAAAAAGGTTCTGTGCCCCGTGTATGCCATTAAAGACAATGGGGAATTCCTGTTGCATCATTGTGGTCTTGGACCAGCCAGGAAACCCAGCCAGGAAACTCCCCTGAAACTACTCCTTCTTGAGAATCACAGCTCAAGAGGGCAGGGCAATTCATCAGCTCAGCTCAACTCTGTTTAAGTTAGCTCGGCTCAGAGCAGTCAAGCCTCATGCCTCGTTAATTTTTATGCATTTTTTTATGTGCAGTCAGTCGAGCCTACATGGAACCTAATTATCATCAGATGTTGCTGTTGTTATTAACGGTTGACCATTATGCGTACAAAGGTCACACAATATCAATACTTTATTTGAGAAATCTTCAAAAACTTAGGGAGTCAACGAGACAAGTTTCTACCACACGCATAATATGTATGGCTCAAAATAGATTGAACATTTTTGAAACAGGAAATAATATTATTTTATACCCAATTTTAAAAATAATGGAAGAGTGATCACGTGCAAGATAAAGCAAATGTCCAAATTATGAGACTCCTATTGTAAGGGTAGGTAAGATATATGGTATTTCAAGTATGTCATCGTCATCTCATTAGCGCGTAGTCACAAATTATAGATACTGTATCTAGTGTCCCATGTACTATATATAATATATACTACATAAAACCCATAGTTCAGTGAGCTTTACACAGTGAATGCCACGTAATTAGTGACAATTCAGTAAACACCAAAGTAAAATCACTCGAAAATCGTAAACCTAGTTGAGGCGCTTGAAATTAATTATTATTTTGTATTGAATAATTGCCGCAACATTTTTGTTTATTGATGAGAGTTCGTTAATGGATTCTATTGAGAAAACGATTTGAAAATATTACATATGCTTTAATACACTTTTGTTCCCTACTAGACAATTAATGGAAAAACTGAAGCCTCTAATAACTTATTTGGGTTTTCTTTCGTAGAAGGTAAAATTATATTATTACATCATTATTGGAAAATGTTTAGTAATTGAATCTTCAACAAGCATCAGGAAGTCCAAATCGCATGTGCGAATTTATTCTGTATTCTTTGCAAATAGCCAAAATTTCAATGTTTTATTTTTAAAAAAATTTGTTTGGTAAGAAAACAACTAGTTTCTATGCATTGCCCATCTTCATCTAAACAAACCTTCCCTCTTCTACAAAAACAGAGGAGAGACGAATATATAAGTTTGTATTTATCCACATATAAGCATTAAAAGTTGGCTTCTCCTAGTAAAGCTCTAGCAACTAACTAGAGAATTTCATAAAAATTCAACAAAGCTATTCGTAGTTTCTTGTTATGGCTTCATGGTCAATGGTGGGCGTTGGAAAATCTTTAAAAGGCTTGTATAAACCTAAGTTCTTTGACTTAGTATAGATGCGGCACGTGTTGCATATTATAGGACAAAGTTCACCCTACGAGCAGCACTTGAAAGGACAACCTTGTTTTTCAGCCTATTATTCATTTCGGCCATAAATCATTATAAAATCAATTCATCGATGATCATAAATTTATTGTTGTACTATACTTTAAATGCGTATACCCTGTAAAAAACTCAAAACGGCTGTCTTTAACCGTTTATCTTAAATTTATTTTAATTAAAATACAGTTAAAGTTCAGATGTTTCAACATAATATTAATTGTTTCTTGAAAAACATAATATATTTTTATATTGATTCAGGTTATATTAAGTCGTTTACATTAGATCTCAACAGATTTTGCTTAAATTTAGTCTCAGGCCTATTAATAGCTCCCCAAAATAGGCATTTGCATAATTTGAGTAAACAAAAGCCGAGCATCAAGCTCTCATAGCGTTTGTTAGTCACATCAACGAAGTTTCGTGTTTAATAACAGCGATTATCAAGGCCTTTTCCTCATCATGATTATCATCATCATAGGCGTGGGAGGGTTGTCCAAGAGTTAGCATTACGGGCACGTTGGCCAAATGTTGTCACCTGTCTTTCCATTTTAACTGGAAAAACTATGCAACAATTGTGCATGAAAGGGGTTAATTGTGTGGCTGTAAAACATTAATTCCCAAGCACCAAACCCACCATTACAAGTCATTGAGGCTACAATATGACTAAATTATGGTCGGTATAAGAGACTGTACAGTCGGAATGCTTTGAGGTATTGACTTGAGGTGACAACTCGACGAAATAATGCTTCACTTTTACAATTTTTGAACAATCTAAGTGAATTTTTGCTAAACTCTCCCAAGCATTTATTATATGGTCTTTAAAAATAAAAAAGTCTATAAATTTAAAAAAAAAAATCATAATGAATAAAAAGTGTAGGATTTCTGTAGGATTTCTCTATACACTTAAATAAATAAACTTCCCAACTTACGTAAACAAATAAAAAGTAGCCTCATATAGATTCATTACAATATTTTATTATTGATTAAGATATATTTAAATTGAATTACTGAATCATATATAAACCTATATACCATATAGCATCCATCTTACGTGCAGTGGACTAATCAATGGTATGCTATGCAAATATTCCGAATACTTCAGAGTTGACTTAGTTAAAGCTCAATAATCAATAAGACAGAGTTAATCACTGGGTATGTGTAGTTCAAGTAAATAACTATGGGTATACACACATTTTCCAATTGAGCAAGCGTAACTAACTGTTAACAACCTTGTGAAGTGCATACATCCGTCGCCAAATATTGAAAATTATTGACTCGGTGCACAATTTGCGTAACTTTGGCAAATCGGCAGAGATAAAAGTAGGGGAACTCAAATACCCAATGTTTTGTATTTTAAAAAAAAATAGTAAAAGAAAAATCCGAATAACACATATGCAATATAGTAAAACCAAATATACACATACACATATACATTAGTCGAAATAGCCAAGACTTAACTAATTGGGTTTGGACAGATAATCGTGATCGTGTCATCGATGGCAAAAACAAACTTTGCCATCGCCAAATAAGCAAATTGAAAGACCCCGCAGAGGGCTGAGCGGTTCAGGCGCAGGAGGAGGAGATACACCTGACATGAACTAACTCCAACCGGTATTATATTTTAGTTTGTTTTTTTTTTGTTTTGTTTATCGATTATACAGATATGTAGTATCAGAAATCGGACAACGTATTATATGGGCATATGGCCATAGTCCGATGTATGCAATTATGAATACCGATTATGAAACGGGGGAGATTTTGTAATTTGCATGCGCAGCTTGATTATTTTCTAAGTTGTGTTTCCGATTGTATTCGATATATATATTTTTTTTGTTTCTGTCTAATGATGCACTCGATTCAACGATAAAATCACAAATTTAAAGTTGTCAGACCAGATGTAAATGCGATCTATGCAATTTTTGCAATCAATAGCAGATCGTCATGCGAACATGTTGAGGGTTTATAGGTTATACTATGCATATGTATTATATATAGTATGAATATATGTACGTCTTTATATAGTACTGTTGAGTATTTATATATTAAAGTTCGTCCTTAAATTTATTACATCTATCGTATTGAAAGCTTGCATTTAAGCGATGTCTGATAACATACCGAACACTTGGGTAAGTCTGGGTAATATTAGCTCCTAAAGAGGAGGGCTTTCACATAAGTTGATGTCAATATGATCAGTTAATATGATCAGTTATTAATATTATTAATATTCTTTTTCTTTTTGGGGTATTTATCAAGTTATTATGTGACACGTGCCACAAAAATATGAAAAAATTGTCAAAAATTGAAAATCTGGTTTGTTAGTGCAGATTTTCACAACTTTTGCAATAAGCTAAAAAAAAAACCAAAAAAAAAAAAAAACTGTTGAAATTTGGTGTTCAAATTCGTCACGAAAAAGCAGATCGAAAAACAAAAGCGTATTTAGACCAAAAAGCGACGGATGATGACTTGCATGAATATTTGAATAAGTGAGACATCGTATGAGCGACAGTAAAAAACATAAACAAATACCCATGCTTATGTATAAGTTTACATAAAGTTAGTATACCATATACCAAATTGGAAATACATATACACATACTATATGGTTAGCATGCGCATAATGCTGCTGAGCGGTAACGGTACAGCAGATACAGGTTTTTATAGTGCCAAAGTCGAGGCATGGATCGTCTCTGTTTCCATCTCTCTTTCTCTCTCGCCCATTCGCGCTCTCTTTAACTTTGAGTTACTAATACACCCTCTGTTTGGGGTCTAATGGGACCCATGCATAGTTTGTGGCATTTTGCAAATCATTTTCCATAGTTACAGTAGATCTTGCGCAAAACCCTTGATGCCATGCGAACTGAGCTCAGTCGAGACACACCAAGTAAAAAGTAACTGGCGTTTGGGGGCGAGCCGAGACACAAGATTTAATCGCATGCGTCAGTTATTACTGAACGTTGACGAATTTCTTGAAAAATTACAACAAAATGAGCAAACGAAGCCCAAAACGTCTTGCCTTCAACGAAGCCCAAATACTCTCTATAGGCAATAGAGACAAAGTTGTTGATTAATTTCTATATTAAACTCTTAATATTAAAGGTTACCAAATTTTTACAGCAGGTAATCATATTTTTAAAAGGTTTACAAAATTGGATTTTTATTTTAGAGTTTGAAATAAATTTTATGATGGTTCGCAAATGCTCTGACAAATGACAAAGTACTCAATGTTAGAGTATTCGAAATATCACAAGCAATTGCAGTTGCAAATGAACGTATAGTAAACTTAGCTATTCTTTGTAGTAACATGTGAATATTTGCCCTTGCGCAAGCTACAGCTTCAACTACAGCTACAGCAACTATAGGAACAGCGGGAGTTGCTTGTAAATGCCGTAGACAACGGCAACGTTTCCGTTCGAGTTGCATGCATGTATATGCGTAGAAGTATTTAATTTGGGGTCTTAATCACATGTCGCACGCTGTAAGCAGTTGCAATTTGTACGAAAAAAGAAGGCAACTTAATAGGCGGCATGCTATGTATATACAAGTATCTATTAGACTATAATAATTATATTTAAATATTTCTAATGCCGAAAATGGGCGACTGTTTGACAAATTCATCCAATTTGCTTTGGAATAGCTCGGAAGTGACCACTGTGCCGGGCGTCCACAGTGGATCACGCACCACGTACTCCACCCAGACCTTGGCGTACAGCTGTTGCAACAGTTCTTTTACATTTATGGCAGCTGTATCAGTATTTAGCACAAATCTGGTAATGACAATTACAAGTTAATTTGGATCAATACAAATATAGATATTACTCACTTTAAACCTGAGGGCGTTTCCAGATAATGCAGTGCATACCGATTTGTTTTGTAGTATAGGAAACCCTCTCGTGGATCGTGGGGAGATATTTTGCTGACAAACGATTTAATGGAGAAGAGCATGCCGTATGTGAGTTTAGCTTCCTAAATTAAAACAAATAAAACATTCAATTAGTTTAGCTGTGCCTGGGGTCGAGTATGTACACACCTCTTCACGGGTTATACCAGACTTTTTGGTACGATTCCACTCCGCATAGTGCATGAGGGTGCCCATTTTATCGAAAATGTATAAATTGTATATTGTCATTTTATGGAAATCTTTACTATTTCATTGAAAGCAAAATTGTGCCAATAGAAATAAGAATATGAAGAGCAACAGCTGTGTGAACAGCTGTGTAGCGGTAAATGCGATATATCGCTGCGATATATCGTTGTCACGGTAGGGCTGTCAACGTGCACAACAAAAGCCGGAACAAATTTGAACAGAATATTTTAATAGATGACAATTAATTATACTTGATTACAATTTTTATTTAAATATAATGTTTTATGTGTTATAAAAGAGGATATAGACAAAAATGT
>JBANCZ010004537.1:0-10079 GCA_037040025.1 Sphaerogastrella javana | reverse complement strand
TTTTCCTTTTTCTTTTCGTCTCAAGGAACAAGTACAAATAAAAAGTGCCACAAAAAAGAAAAAAGAAATAAATAAATAAAGAAATAAAAAAGTAGACCCATGAAAAAAAGTATTGCCTACATTCAAGCGCAAACTATTGCGATATTGTTACGGCCAATAATTATGTGCATTTAATTAACATTTTATTAATTATGCTGCATGAGCTAATACCGCTTAATATGCATATTATGCAAATCATGCAACTTTAAATATTTGCGCTGCATTTTGAAGTTAATCAAGACCAAGGCAGTGCAGCTGTTTTTATAAGCTGCGGCTTCGGGTTCATTTACATAGAAGAGCATTAAGTGCTCTCGAAATGTGCCGAAAGCTGTCCCACGCACCGTGAGACAGAGAAAGAGATAATGATAGTGTATGGGAGGGGAGTTGGAAGTACGCGTGCCTGGTCCCACGGCATATGATAAACGTTTAATTGCATATTAAATGCGCTACGTGTAGTATAGCATGGGATGTATATATATGTGTGTGTGTGTGTGTGTGTGTGTATAATGCAATTACTTTAAGTGTGTGTGTGTGTACTGTCTCTCTCTCTCTCTCTCTCTCTCTCTCTCACTTTACTATACTTTTTGTGTGCTTTGCAGTTTTGCGGCCATTGAAAATTTAATTACAAAAGTAAATGTTAAAATTGTGTGCGCCTCATGCAGCATAATTAAGTTTTCACACGGCAAACTGTCTCTCTCTCTTGCTCGCTCACTCTTTTACTCTGTAGCTATCTCGCTCGAATGTGATAAAGACAATAATTTACGGTTGTGTCCAATGTGTAAGCGATATGTAAAGCAGCTCAAGCTGCCGCTGCCTCTGCCGCTTCCATCGCTTTTAATAATTTTAATTCCAAACACAACGCCCGCCGGGCACTTGAGAGAAGAAGCAGAAGCAGAGGCAGATGATGACAGCAGCAGCAGGAGCACCCTCTTCCCTACCCTCTGTCTCCTACGCTCACTTTATGTGTCAGTTTGTGCCACTTTAAGCACTTTTTATATGCTGCATGAGCTTTTATTTTGCAATTAATGACGTTCGCTCGGCGAGCGACTGGACACTGTTACTCCTTTGCTCCTCAATGCCCTTGGCTTTCTCTGCACTGTTAAACCTTGTGTCTATTATTTTCAATTTATATTTTAAATATCAATTATGTAAATAGCAAATGCTCATTTTCATAATCCATATCCACAGTGTAATCACTATAAGCATGTAGAGGAGAGTCAAAGCCATTTGCATTCATGGGATTGCCTCTCTCTATCTCCCCCTCTCTCTTTATCTCTTTCTCTTTCTCTTTCTCTGACTTGTCCTCTATAATTGTACACATGTGTGTGTGTGTGTGTGTGTGTAAACTGCATTACATTTCTCCCTCTCACTTTCTTTACTCCTTTTTGATTGCCTTTTTTTGGGGGCAAACACTTTCCATATATACTTTTGCTTGTACATTGTTTAATCAAAACTCCACGCAAACCATTAAGTTTTACTGCAACGACAGAAGACTGCAGTCGAGAGTGCTCTATGGATCTTTAGTCTACGCTAGACTTAAAATAATTTTCCATATTTTACAATTACATTGATATAGTCGAAGTAAGTTGAATTTCACTTGCTGAAGGCAAAGCGTATTGTAAGCTATACCACAGACCCATTCAATGAACCCCACTCACCCAAAATACAGGGCATTAGACTGTCTAGCTACACCTTTCAACAGCTATTGAACTTTTGATTTATATGAATTTATATTTCAAAATAAAAAACATTTATTTTTTATTTGCTGCTACTGTCAAGGCTGGTCATTGCAAAAGTTTTGCCAAATATCTGTGTATATATATGTATATATTCTATTTGTTTTGCAATTGAAAGCCTTCTGTCCTTTGGCTGTTCATTCTGCTCATTTGGCCTCTTCTTCTTCTTCTTCGGCTGTTATTCGTCTTCGATTGTCTGGCTGCAAGATTTGAATTTGATTGAAATTCTTTTTTTTGCTTTTGTTTTTTTGCTATTGAACGAAGTTTTTAATTAGCAAAATGCGTAAGCAGCCTAAAGTGCCAGTGCCACGCCTTTCCCTCTCACACTCTATCTGTCTATTCGTCTGCCACGCCCACCCCTTACCGCCCTAGCACCTAGAAGGCGCTGCTACCGTTCCTGAGCACTTTCAAGTGATTAAACACGCCCACATGGCGCCCAACGTCTGGGCTAAATGAATGCTTAAGTTTTGGCCTAAACTCAGCCCTAATGTGTGTGCGAATGTGTAAATGTGTGTGTGTGTGTGTGCGTGTCTGTGTTTGTTGTTGTTGTTGTTGTTATAAGTAAACTTTTACTTTGGCAAGTTGTAAGCGCGAAATGAAGTCGAGTAAATTATTGTTTTTGATTGGTTTAATGAGGCAAATTGCCTCATGTGGCACACACGCTTACTGTGTGTGTGTGTGTGTGTGTGTGTGTGTGTGTGTGTGTGCGTATTTTGGCAATAACAATAATAAATTTTGCATAAGCTCAGTCAAAGCAGCCCAAAAGTATGACGACTTCAAAGGCAACAGCAGCAGCTGTGCCCTGGCATTTAATTATGGGCCATGTTTCGGTGTCACGCCCACACATTCACCAGGAGGTAGAGGAGAAGTAGGTGTGTGGGTGTTGAGAGACTTGACAGAGAGACATATCTGCTGCCATAAGTACATATATATATATATGTACAGAGGACACGGTTGGGCGTGACCCTTTCGCCTGTCGAAGTGTCGTCTTCGCCTTCATGTTCGTCTTCATCTTCGTCTGCTGCTGCTGCTGCTGTTGTTTGCGGCAAGCTGTTGACATTTGACTGAGACCCAGAAACAGCATCAACAACAACAACAACAACGACTACAACAGCAGCAACAACAGCAGCAGCTTCTCTTATTGCTCGGGTCAACATAGTTGCTGCTCTGCTTTGAGCCTCTCTCTATCTGTCTCTCCCTCGCCTACTATTTCTCTCTGATTCTCTCTCTCATCTCTGTCTTTCCCTGTCTCTCTCTCTTCCTATTTCTTTCTTTTCTCCCTCCCTTTCATCGCCGTTTTGCTAATTAAGCAACAACACAGACACGTACAGTGAAACAACAGTTCGACCTACAGCTACAACATATACAGAACTTACAGAGAACTATAGCAATTCGCAAACTATGTTACTTCCACACAAAATGCGACAGAATTTGCTTACAATCCCAACAACAGCAACAATAAGGGGCAGAAAAACAGCAACCCAAATTGACCACAAAATTAAGTTAAAGAGTTGAGTTGAGGCAGAGACATAGAGGCAGAAATGTAGCCGGAAAGTTGCCATAAAAACTACAATCGAAAAACAAGCGGGACAGTCGAATGCAACCGACAAATAGAGAGAACAAAACCATTAAAAATATTATGTGGTTTTTTATTGGAAGTGCTTCTATTTATTTATTTATTATAAAGTGCAAATACACAAGAATAAATGTTTAAGTTTTCAAATTTTCATCTAGTTTTATCCAGAATAATATTGATTTTGTTCAGTTACATTATTTACAGGGTATAAATATCCTACATGCGATTTTGTCAATTTACAACTAAAACTTGTACTTTTAGTTTTAGTTGAGTTCAGACTTCTGCTAATCTGACTTTTATTGGACGAATGACTAAACCGCAAAAGCAAAAACTTTGTGAGCTTTTATTGCTGCGAAACATTGATTTAATTGCTTAGTTAAACATCTGAGAAAATACTGGCATATATATAGATATGTATACATATTACGCATACGACATGTTGTCGCATTTAATTTGCAATTAAACGGCAAACAATTCGATGAAATTGTTGCATTTTTTTTTGTTATAGACATACATAAGCTTATAGAAACATAAGCTATAACTAAATATGTGTATTCTGTGAAATCTGACCAGTCTGTTCTGTGGATTTTTTGTGGACGGCACAAATGTTGAGCACAATAAAAACTAAAGCTGCGAAACGAAGAGCCTCATGTTCATAGTAAACCAGAATGTATATACACTTAGAGAAATGTTATAGTCATATTCGAATACACTTTTGTAGAGGATAATGTATGGAAAGATAGTAAATGCTTCGATTCTGAAGAATTCATTGCTATATTTTTTGAGTGCATGTAGGAAATAAATATATCATTGTACTGCTATTTGATTACTGTTGAAAGGGAAGTTATGTAAGCCATCTGCAATCAGGGCTAAAAGTTGACTTGTTTATTCTATATATTTCGCATTCATTTCTTCAAGCTGCTTCAATCACAAACAAACAAACAAACGAACGAAAACACAGAAAAATTCGTCATGCATTGTATTTATTTTTGTTTATCGTTCGCTCAGTCCCTTGACCCTCCTTATAAGCCCCCATATCAGCTCATCTATATACATTTATACATATATATTTCCATATTGCTTTTGTATACACACCCCTATTCATTTGGGGGCAGCTTCTTGTATTGCTTACACTTGTGCCAAATTCTTCTCCTGCTTCTTCTTCGTCTTATTCTTCTTCTGATTCCTTCTCCGACTTAACCATATGCATAGATGTACATACATATATGGTAAAGTTCTTTTGCCATTATCCACTTCTGTCTGTCCGCAGTGGCTTTATTAAAAAGTTTACAATGCGCTACCGTCACAAATTCTCTTGGCCAGCACCATACAAAAACGATGCAGCTAAAGTTGTACTTAGCCTCACATAGAATCAACTACTATATACCCTGTAACTGACATATGATATATATAGACTTTTTGCCATAACCACTTCCTTCTGCCTCTAACACTTTGCATAAACTATGATAGTCCATACACGCTGATCTACATTTTCACAGGGTATTAGCAGCAAACTTGTAGTAGTGCTCAAGCCACACTCTGGCAGCATAACTGGCATATCATGAGTGCTACATTTTAGATGGTCTGCTGGGAATGCGCCTGGCCCATTGCCCCCACTGCTGCATAACTCATACGCCACATGAGCCGCACAGACAGAGGCATAGGGACAGGAGCCAGAAGCCATAGTCAGTCGTATATTTTTTGGCCTAC
This sequence comes from Sphaerogastrella javana, assembly GCA_037040025.1. Lineage (NCBI taxonomy): Eukaryota > Metazoa > Arthropoda > Insecta > Diptera > Drosophilidae > Sphaerogastrella > Sphaerogastrella javana. The sequence continues at coordinate 5,018 of JBANCZ010004537.1, read as the reverse complement.
TTAGCATGTGCTGTACATCAAGTTTTCCTTCTTTTTTTTTGTGATATGCCAACTCGTTTTACTGTCGCTCTGCCTCGCAATGTTTTGTCGGCATTTTATTCACATTACGACTGAGTGAATGTTTGAATGAATGTGTGAGTGTGTGTGGGTTTGTGTGAGTGCTGTCCAAATGCCATCACAGAGCACAGAGTATTTGTTAGCTTAAAAGCCCAGCACACACACACACACACACACACATATCATATGACCACTGAGTGGCCATTTTAAATGTCCTCTGCTCCAGTCGTCTCACTCCCAGAGCAGAAAGTGAAATTCCAGCAGCAGCCTGGACTAATAGAATACTCAGATGCCACTGTTGCCTCTAGTGGCAATCTAATTATGCGCAAATTACACAGCTAACTGTAAATTAGTTTAATTCTCATTATATCGCTCACTGAGCTTCCTCTACTTCTGCTTCTTCTTCTACTTCTTCTTCTACTTCGTCGATGCTTTCAAAAGTTTCTATGCGCTGTGTTTGTCATTAGCGTGAAATGTTTCCTTGATGAAACGTGGCAAACTTTTGTTGGGCATCTCCCTCATGCTTCAATTTATTGCATGTTGCATGAATGTTTGCCTGTTTGTCATTTGTCAAACTTTCACTTTGTCACTTGCCACATGCCACTTGCCACTTGCCACTTGCCACTTTTGCGCCGCGAATTTACATTTTACATCTATATGCAGCTGCGCTTCACATAGCTCAATTGACGCTAAAGTATGTGTGTGTGTGAGAGAGTGTGTGTGTGTGTGTGGTGTGTGTATGTGTGAGAGTGTGTGTGTGGCAAGTCGTTTACTAGCTTTAACATAACATAATTTAAAATATGTCTATGGGAGCTGATAGAACTGCTTCCGCTGTTAAAATGGCAAAAACAATAGCATAGTTTTGAGCGCTGCATTTGTATTTTTCCAAAATACAATGGACAAAAAGCAATTTCCGCCACAGACAAAGAGAAAAACCAATTAAATGCAATGGAAATAATGTAAGCAAGAGCTGTTGCTGAGTTGCAGGGTTGCCGAGCTGCTGAGTTGCCGAGTTGGTGAGTTGTTATCGCATTTCAAATTCTAAGCGCGGCAAACGGTGTTAACATGTTTGTCAGTTTGTCAGTTTGTCAGCTTGTCAGTTTGTCAATTTGTCGCATTTCAAATGCAAAAACGTTTGCCTGCTTTTCAGCGCATTTCATATTCCGTTCGAAATTTGTGTAATTGTGTGTATATATATGTGTGTGTGTGTGTGTGTGTGTGTGTGACTGCGTTAGACGCTTCACTACTTATTAGAAGCAGCAATTTCTATATACAGTGCACCCTAACAATGATGAACAAATTGATGAGTAATTGCTTAGTAATACAAACTCATCTAAATTAAATTAATATATATTTTTATATGGTTTAAAGCGAAGTATATCCACTCTAATATATTCTACTGATTCACATATGATGTGCATTCTATCGTTTACACACTGTATATATATACGTATTGTCAATACGTATAAGTAGCTAAGCTGTAAGCCGTCTCAGTTGCTATTAAAATTCAATTCCACAATTTGTTGCCTCTTTATGCGTTAGACCTACAGAGCCCCAGCTCCAGCCCCCCAGCCACAATACAGTGCACAGTGACAAAGTTTATTCAACCAAATGAATGCTCTCTAAATTGCTAGACCCCAAAGAACCCCCAAACAACTGCCACGCCCACTACCAATCGCCCACCGCGTAGCTGCCACTACTCCCTGCGGAACAGGAGCGGAGCTGGCCCACACTTGAGCACGCGCGACGCACAAAATGTGTCAACTTTCAACTTTTGACTAATACAAATTATGTGATTTGACTTATTTCATTATTTACTTGTTTAACGCAGCGGCGGCTATGTGTGAGAGACAGAGAGAGATAGATAGAGAGAGAGACATAGAGAAATACACACACAGAGAGAGAGAGAGAGAGAGCTACAGTTTAATAGTCCCACCACACATAAACCACTTGAGATTGGCCAAGTTTTGCAGCAGCCACTCACAGTCGCTGCCTCTGCCTCTGCCGCTGTCGCTGTCGCCTTCGCAGTCGCCGTCGCCGTCGCTGCTGACGTCGCAGTTGCCGTTGGCGTCGCAGTGTCATGTTAAACCACAAAACAATTTAAGTTAGAAACATTGAAAACTTTTCTATTTGTCAAAGCAGCAAAACAACAAATGTGACAACAACTGACTGTCAAAGTTGAGACAAAACACAGCCACAAATAGGCCCAAGCAGAACGACTAAAGTGATACCCTGTAATCAACTATGTTGACTATATAGTAAAGTGATACAAAGTGATGATACAGTATATTCAATAGAGATCTCTATATATTCCTGCCTTCAACTTTAATATATGTGCTATAGTTGTGAATATACCCTCAAGCCACTCATTCATTGCGGCACAACTCATTTGAATTGATAAGTTAGGGTATACGCAACAACTACGAACCGCAGGCTAAATAAATACTTGCGAATAAGTCTGATATAAAAATAAGTAGCCATTTTTGGATTGGTTCTCAAGTGGCAGCAGCCAGAGAAGTTGCCAGATTCCAAGACAAATCGAAAGAGAGGGGGAGAGGAGGCAAGAGATTGAGAGCTACAGTACGCCCACGCACGAGCGACCATTGTGCTCACATGGCACAGTGAGTCCAGTGCGTCCAGTGCGTCATTTGCCTTTTGTTTGGCCACATGATTGACATAATCACAAGTCGGCGACGCCTCCAACTGTTCTAGCTGCTGCTCCTCCTCCTTTTCCTATTCCTCCTGCTGATGTTCTCCTGTTTCATCTTCAGCTGAGGCCATTTTCATGGTTCAATATGCCCGAACATTTTGATTAATTGTCAGCTCCAGCTGTTTGCATGCCTTGTTTACTCCACTCTCTCTATATGTATACTCGATATGTAGAATAACAAACAAATGTATTAGTTTCGTTGGTTTTTCGGTGCCTAATTGCCAAAACAATCAAACATCTCTGATGATGGAATTTATGGATGCCAACATGACACTCGACATTCACTCTTGCTCTCTCATATTCCTCATATTCCTCATGTTTCTTGTTTGTGTTTATGTTTATGTTTGCATTTCGCATGAGCTCATGACAGCGAATCAGTGCTAATTCATTAGCTTCTGTTTATCCAAAAAGCACGCATTATATTATTATCATATATGAATACTCGGGTGCTGAGTACTGTGAGTGTGAGTTGTATGTGGAAATCATTTAGCATATATCATTTAATTCATATCATACACTCATATGTTTTTTGTATTTATATTTCAGCTCTTCTAGCCTTAATGTCATAGATATCTTACTTAACTCACTCTATTTAGTATGATATATGGTAATTTGTAGATCTATTACAATGTGTTAGTATACGAAGTAATACTTCTTCTATTCTACAAATTTTATTTATTCACATATATTCCATCTGTAAGAATTAAAGTGAAGCTTAAGAGCTCTTGGTCTTCTAATAGAATGCACTTAATGCACTCCTAAATCCAATACTATTTACTATAATATAGTAAGTACATCTATATGCTCTATAAATTTAATATATTTTCTTGTTTCCTATATATTCCAGTTACGATATTTGAGCAAAGCATGAAGGTTGAGCTGAAATAGCTCTCCTCATTAATCCAGCACCCAATCTTAAGTTACCTTCGCTTCCAAAGAAATGTAACTTTAAATTTATTAAAATTTGTAGTAAATATTCATTTCTATTCATTTATATGTGAGTATTTCATATATTTGTCTATTGCATTTAATTAATTATTTTGCATTTTATAGCTCAGTCACACGAAATATTCGAGAAGCAGAGATCCAAGAAAAGCATACAAGCATATATGTATATACGTATATATGGATTCTAATGGAACTCGGGAGTGGAGTTATGACATCATAACTATGGCTCAGGCACTCCGGAAGCTGCGACTGAGGCTGCTGCAGCTGCTATTGTTGCAGTTGTGTGTCATAATGCAAGAAAAAAAAGAAAAACGTAGCTGTAAAATACAATGCAACTTCGGTGTACTAAAGTTTAATTACGCATACGACGTGTGTTGCAAGCCGAAGCAGCATAGGCAAAAGGCAAGCAGCATATAAATATTTATGTGTATAGTGTATAGTATAATGTAACATAGTGTTAAGTATAGTTTATACATATATCTATATATATATATTTGTACATGTATGTATATAGATTATGTACATATAGTATATAGTTTAGTCGAATTTATTACTTGCTTTGCTTTAAGCGGATTAAAGTTTTACAGCCCCACGGTATGACAAACAAAGTAAAGGGTAAAGAGAGAGTGTGTGAGAGAGAGAGAGAGGGGCGTCATAAAGGGGAGTGGCGCCTGACGAAAAAAGGGCAACCAGGCGAGATAATTGTTGTTGTATTTGCATTGAAATGAAAAATGCCACAAAAGCCGCACAACTAAATGCCAGATAACAATATTTGCACAGATTGAGAAGGGAGTGGACATGGAGAGGGGAAGAGAAGAATAGAGAGGGACAGGAAACAAGGCAGATCAAAAGAGAAAAAGAGACAGAGATGAGAGGGACACAAATAACTAAATATTAGAAAGCAATATTGAAAAATGCCCGCCAGACAGCAAGGGAGAGAGAAAGAGTGGGAAAAATGATAAAGAGAGAGATGAAATCAGAGAAAGGCAGATAGAGAGAAAGAGAGAGAGAGAGAAAGAGAGAGAGAGAGAGACTGATAGTGGGTATGAGTGGCTAAATAGCTAAATAGCAATTTGCAATGGCAAAGCAAATAAAATTTCAGTGAACTGAGAACGGGAGTCCATACTGAACAGGATTTTATTTGCAACGCGTTTTTCAAAACGAAAATTCATTTAAATAATTAAACTGCCAACGGGCTGGAAACGCGCACACACCAGCCACACCCACACCCACCCACACACACACACACACACACACACACCCACACACACACACACCCACAACCCCCCCATTCTTTCTCCCG